>CAUYPK010142739.1:0-35562 GCA_963574355.1 Loris lydekkerianus
GCTCCTCAGAGGTCCCTCCTCAGAAGCAGCATAACAAAATCCAAACTTGGCAAAGAGCCACAGTATACAAAATAATGATAAGAGGCAAAGAGCCGAAATTCATTTTGGCCGGGAGCCGCATGCTGCTCTAGCCGCGTGTTCGCCACCCCTGCTCTAGTGTTTAAATGTTGATTGAACATCAAGAAACACTCAAAGTAGCTAAGGAGTTAGGCAGTGAGGAGACCTTCAGGGTGCGAGCTCAGCATCCTCTCGAATGACTCAGAATCACTTTCAAATGAAGTTGACTGTCCAGCCCTTCTACTTGTTCACAATTTCTGTGAACATTGAAAAGAAGAGGTTGTGTAGCATGAAATATAGCCACAAGTTGGTCTTGGTTGCTCAGCAGTTAGTCCTGAGGCATCATGTCAATCCACCACTCCTAACAGATGTCACTTTTGCTCGATAGGCACTACCCTCTGAATAGCTAGGTGAGTGGGGTTTTGAGACCCTATTTGCCATGATTTCATGATGCTGTGGTTGATGTAGTGGCCGTTTACAGTTAAAAACAAGAATGTCAGAAAGTAACAAAGGACTAAAAACATGATAAAACTAGAAAGATATAGGAGCTAGTCTGAAAGACTCTCATTGATCAAGGCTGAAAAAATATGAACAATAAAATAAATAATGACAGTACTGGATTATAATATAAATGTCAATTATCAACAAGTCTATCCTGATACAAACAAATAATAGAATAAATAATTGGGGGGATGGGACATTCCTACTTAAAGAAGCATCCTAATTAACAACAGTGGAAAAAATAAGAAAAATAGAAAACCACCACAAAAGAGCACCATAGCAATAATTGCTGCAAGCCAATTGAGTTAAATAATGTTACAAGTAGGGTGAAGTTAATGGAAAAACAAGATATTTGCATTGTACAAATTTTTCTCCCACTAATTATTCATTAATTGCCCTGGTGGCTTTCAAATATGCTCACCAGTTATTAATATTTCTCCCCCCAGGAGGTGGAGCTTAATTCTCCCTCCCTTGAGCATGAGCTGGTCCTACTAATGCATACCTAATGAATAGTATGGGAACATGAGAAAAATAACTACAGTGGATAATTCTAGGGACATCATCTGAAACAAAAGACCAACTTTAATGACATCAATAATAAGACAATTGATGTTATGTACTCCCAGGTACGATGCAATGGGAAGGGCACATCTCCTCTGTGGTAGTCTTCTCACACATTGACAAACTCAATCATATTATCAGATAATCCCAAATGAGAAACATTCTACAAAATACCTGACCACTATTTTTCAAAGGCATTAAGACCGTGAAAACAGCAAAGAACTATCACAGAGAACAGAAGAATAAACAGGTATGAAAATTATATGCGACCTAGGGCCTTATATTGGATCCTCTAACAGAAAAAGAAAAAAAAAAAAAACTATTAAAAATCCAATAATGGAAAAAGTAGTGAAATCAAGTAAAAGTTTGCAGTTTGGTTGATAGTGTCATGCCTCTGTTAATGATGTAGTTTTGACAATTGTATCAAGTTAACGTGAAATATATACAGAGATTTTGTCTTTTCAACTATTCTAGCAATCTAACTATATATTTAAATAGAATATATATATATTATATATATATATATATATATATTGCAAGCAAAAATAGATACTCCAATGGATCATTAGTGTCAAATACATTTTTTGCTGTCTCCATTAAACAAAAGTGATCCAACATTCTTGTAAATGTTTGTGTCAATTGTCCCTACTGGTCAGCGCTGGTCTATTGGCATAAGGAACTCATTTAAGCAGCAATCACAACTTTATTTGAGTGGAATTCTTGTTATATTTCCTAGTAAAACATCAACGTCACCATGGATCAAGACCTCTCTATCTACTATACCCAATGTTTCTGCAGCAGGACACATTTCCCTAAGGGATCAAGAGGAGTAATAATTAGTAGAGACACACCAACTTCTACCTCTTCATTCCTGCATCTATGTACTCAACCACTGGAGACATAGTACTATATGATAATCATTTTAACATACTGTGAAGCAGTTGCCATGTCTAGAACCATAGCTCTAGTTAGAAATACTAATTAACTTTCTGACAGTCCATATTTTTTCTCAAATCAATGGATTAAGATGAATTAAATAGAGATTTGATGAATATCACAATTTTAAACTTGAAGTTTTTCAAGGTGGTGATGATCTCTCACATTCACAGCACATCTTGCTTATGAAGATATAGATGTATATGGATCAGCTTCAGGGATTTCTGATTGCTTTTGCCGCTATAATAGTTATTACTCTACAGGTCAAGAGATAAAAGTATGGGTCTGCCAACTACTAAGTATGTTCTTTTAATTTACATATTTTGGTCTGGAAAAATCAAGACCAGGTGAGTTTGTACTTATCTTTCTTTTCCTGCTTTACTGGAACCACTATAAGATGGACACAGACCATTATTCATTATCATTGTCCCTCTAGCCAGTAAAGGATCCTAACAGGATCATTATAACTATGTTTTGAATCTCTGCATTGGCATTAAGGCAGATGCCAACATTTCTTGAAAAATCTGTATATGCACCTTTCTCCAATACAGAGTTGATATTATATGTCAACATATGAATGTAGGTGTGAAGGACTGGATAAATCAACAATATATATACTTGCCGTAGTGTTGCAAGTCCTTTCTGCAGTCAGTGAGTTTTGTTTTGAAGTATTGATTGAGTTCTAGAAACTGGTAAGAGATCAATATTTTCCACTGGGAAGGCTGTGGAAAATCCATTATGCTCAATTTCTAGCAGGACCCACACAAAGATCTATTTTTCAAAAAGTATGTAGTTATATCCAGAAGGTGGCTCCTGAACTTGAAAAGGATATAGACTTCTCTAATGCATCTACCTCATTTGAGGCCTGTGCTTTGTCTTGAAGCAAGACAAGGGCTGAGCCTCCACCTCACTCCACAAGAGTAAGCCTACTTTGCTGGCCTGGAGTGTTCCAGGGAATCTGTAGAATCAAGGCTCTCAAGATACTCTCATCTCAAATTTCAGGGCCTAACAGGGTCCTGATTTTGTCAGAAATGTGCTAAAGTGAGAATTTAGCCTTCTTTGAAAGTTTGCCAATCTTACAATGAGTTCATATGCCTTGTTTCAACATTTGTCCTATAGCTACATAAGATAAATTTCCTTTTAAGAACTGGCAAGAAAGCCCTCTGATTTTTACACTTCTCTTTTAAGTAATAGTTAAATTTATTTAGAGTACTGAGTAATAGTAGAGCTCAGCCTGTCATTTTCTCCTTTACTGCATCAATGGCCCTTAGCAATAACAACCTAATTGCACAGTTTTTAGTTAGCATTTTCTGTTTATCATAAAAGCCAGGCATTGTATCAGCTACTTCATCTCTTTCCACCTATTTCCTTACCCACTTTCTCTTCACTAAAGGTGAAAGTCAGCGATCATAATCCTGCAGCATACCAGGGCCAGTCAGTACTCCATCAAATAGAGATGCCATACTCATGGTTTTCTGATCCCTCTGTATTTTGATTAGGGATGAAAAGAGGTTAATGGGGCTATTTTGAGATGGGAGGGAATTATGGCCTACTGGACAAGAAAGTTGTAAAGGGCTCTGAAACAAAATGAGGAATTTGGGAGAGGGTCTGTGACCTAGTTACCCAAGTATGTGCTGTCCCTGTAAAATATAACTTCTAGCCTGTGACCCAATACCTCTAGTCTTTAATTGATACCCACCATAAAACAATAAACAGTGCACCCATACTTGCACAAACATCATGAAACTAACAGAGGCTGTGTATATATTACTATATATTACTAGTAAAATATAATTATTGATACAGAGGAAAGAAAACAGGATTCATGTGACAACTGAGGTAATCCACAATCAACTGAAACCAGGACAGCACGTCTGAAGACCTGAGAGAACCAATAGGAATTCCTATAGATAAATGTATGAGAACATGGGATGAAAGGACTTACACTGGTGTATTGCCTTTGGTTGGTCAGGGGGACCCTTTTACACTCTCCTATGCTTATCTGTGCTTATCTGTGCTTATCTGTGCTTTTCTTTACTCTTTTTCTTCTCTTTAAATAAAAACTTTGCTTCTATTCTGTTATCTCAGAGTCCCAGCTGCCTCACTTTCCACTCTCCCAGGTCTTGCTCTCCTTATGACTCAGCCAAACTTGCTAGTTCTGCTGGTTGACTGGACCAGGTCAACAGCTCAGAGGTGAACTCTCACCTCTAACTCTTCCACCTCCAGCATATTTTGCACTGAGTTTACTTCCTAGAAGGGTTCTTGGTACCATGTCGGTTTGGTTCCCTAAAAGCAGAGCTTGAGTTTGGGATTCTTGTGAAAGTGATAATCTCAGCAAGGAGAAATCAAAGGAAGTAAATCCTGGGACTTCACAGCCTTCATAATCTTGTGAGCCAATACCCCATAATAAATCTCTTTCCAAATATCTACATATATTTTTTTGGTTATGTGTCTCTGGAGAACCTTGAATAATACAGGCAGGGAAATAAAGCTAAGTGTCTTCAACTAGAGACTATTTAGCATGGTCACATGGATGTCTCAAAAACTATCCCACCTATGACAAGCGGGCTTGCTTGAATTCCCTGGTGTTGGTCATTCTAGCAGGAAGAGAGGAGTGGAGAAGGGGGAAGAGAGTGAAAGAGAATGAGGAAATAACTTCTTACGCATAGGACAGCCAAGTAAAATAAAAGACCCTGGATTAAATTTAAATTTCAGATAAATAATGAATAATTGTATAGTATAAATATGTCCTAAATATTGCATGAAATATACTAAGGAAGTTTATATTGTTTATTTGAAATTTATATTTAATTGTGTATCTTGCATTTTTATTTGCAAAATCTGGCAACCCTACCCAGGTCAGGTGGCTGCTGTGTGGTAAAGAGAAATCGGAGAAGGGCACAGTTCTATGGCATGAGTGGAGCAGGAGACCAACGGCATCCATACAATAGCCTAACTAGGTTTTGGAAATGAGGTCTATTAAACCCATAAAGAGCAAGCAGTTAATTTAATTTTATGATCCACTGATTCTCTTATATCAGAAGTCTTTTAAATAAATCTAAAACCTGAATTTCAAAGTAATTTAAAAAATGCAAAAATAATAGAAAAAAGTAAATAAATAAATAAATAAACTCTCTTGTCCTTTCCATCACTGATGTAATTTTTTAATTTTAGATGGACTTGTACCCTGACTTTAGAGCTTTGAAATTTCATACCATGAATGTATGTATGTGTGTAGTGCTTTTTATGGAAGACTAGGTTGGTGGGAACATTCTTGCCCAGAGGAGAATCTCTGTCTTTTTTGCTACAAAAAATAATGTGATAATAACCCCATTGGTAGTTGAAAAACACCACTTAATTATTGTTTATTATTAACGATGGTTAGTGTGTGCTATAAAATAGAAAGTTACATGTGAATAACCATGTGATATGTAATGTTAAATACAAATGTCCTCTGTAATTGGCTACTAACCAAGAGCCCAGAAGAATATTATTTGTAATACTGAATTAGAATAAAGCATAATAGTAGGATTACAGAAAAAGTGGACAAGCTTTTCTCATATTAAAATTTGAATGAAAAATGGTTCCTTTCTGCATGAGGTTCTCTTCAATGTAAACAAAATCCTAGTCACTAGTATATATGTTAGTCAAAAATTCAATGGAATTCTTTGAAATAAATATTCATTCAAAGGTGATTTATTAGAATGTGATTCCCAAGGAATTCCAGAGGGAATGAAGTAGGAGAGGGAAGGAAACTAAGGAAGGGATGATTAAGAAGATAACTCTGGCTCAAACCTGCCAAGGAGCTCATTGTGAATACACCTACCTCAAAGTGCAACAGATCAAAACACCTACCTCAAAGTGCAACAGTCAAAAAGCCTGGGGGATTTCTGCATTTGACATTTATTAGGTAAGCCTAATTACTACTGGAAGAGAGATACATTCCCAGATACCCACGACTTGCCGTGCACACAGTTTAAAAACAATAATTAAGACTCTAAGATGCAATGGTTCACACATCTGGTTCCTCTTCAGAATTATGTGAGCAGAGTCTTATGATATGTCAGTCTTCATACATTTTGTCACCAATGTAGATTTCTTCTCTTTGCCAATATTCAGATACCAAGAGTCAGTGGAGAACTTGTTGGTCCTTTAATCTTCCTTTTCCAATATCCCACCAGTTCTAAGGTTTAAAAAAGGTCAAGAAAGGGATATACAAGGTGACAATAAACTCATGGTGACAATATACCCAGCTTTAGTAGAAGAAACTTTAAATGAAATATAACAAAATTCAACTAAGGAACTGAATCAAATCAATGTAATTCAAGGTTATTTAATACTTGAAGAGGTGACAACCAGCCTAACCAAGTACACATATTTTTATAGTAGTCATTAGTTTGCTGGGGTTTAGCATCCAGAAATTCTATATATATTAGGTTTGGTAAAAGAGAATTTATTTGCTCTTAGAAGCCAAGATAGGATAGAAATGCTGAATTTAAGACTATGTGTAGCAAGGATGTCCTTGGGTCTTAAGAACAACTAAAACTAGAAATGTGAACCCCCTGAATAGAGTTGCTTCTGTTGCATCTTTCTTCTTTTTTTTTCTCATCTTTCATGACAAACTGGTCTCAAGGAGAGATGGATTCATCTGTGCCAAGCCTGGCTCCAATTCTGCCCTCCACACCCCATTCCCTCATTAGAACTCAGTGAGTGTGTCTTTAAGTTTAGTTAGTTGCTGGGAAGAGAAAGGAAGGTCTCTGGACCAAGAAGACAATAGGTATCTTCTGTAATATTCATTGAATAATTTTTTTTAAACAAAGGTTTATGAAGAATACAGGGCTACTTGGAACAGTTAGAACCCAAAATCAAAACAAATGAGATGACACATATTTTCTCCTTCCTTCTTCAGCAATGTGCAGATGGAAAAAAAGTCATTGGAAATGGAAGGCTTTACAACTTTCCCTAATGTGGTGTTAGCCTGATTGTCTTCCAAACTATCCTGAGGGAAAGATGTTAATTTCTGAATTAGAGAAAAATGTCTTAAACTGAAAGAGCAAGTTAAATTAAAAACTGAAAAAAAAAAAAAAACCTTTGCAAAGGTATGGGTACTGTTATGTTGATTTATCAAGAATTAAAAAAAAAAAAAAAAGAAAATCTCTATAAATTGACCACCCAAGGCACTGTAATAAACTGCTCAACATATGGTTTAAGCAACATAGGAACTTTCATTAAGTACATATGGTACACGCCCAGTCTATGAAAATTAGGTCAACTTAAGGCAATGGTCAGTATACGGAGGAGGTCCACTTTGGAGGTTTCACTGTAATACATGGAAGAATGCGCTTCTTTCTCAGGGGAACACGAAGATATTAATACAATGGCATCACATTAAAAGTCAATTTCTGCAGAGTAAGTTGATGATGAAAAAAAAAAAAAAGTTTTCACAAAGTAGTGAGAAAATTCCCTCCCACATAAAAAGCAAGACAAATAATGAAAGGGAGCATCCAACTCTATTGCTTTGAAAGAAGTGACATTTTTGTTGTGACAATGTTGTGACAGTTGGGAAGACAGTAGATTGAATGGCATTCAAAGAAAACTTATAAAATACTCTTAAAAATTCTGCCAGCGAAGGAGATAAGCTTCTTTGAGGTCCTGACATTTCAGCTATTCAGCTGGAGATTAGAGAATAGACAATTCTGTCATCATTACTCTTATTTTCCTAATGTCATTGACTGTGCCCCTGGTTATCAGTAACTTATGGACTCTAGTTCTTGTTTTAATCATACCAGTACATTCATAACTCATTCAACCATACTTTTCAGTACAATATGTTATAATAAATACAGGGATTCTGAATGTTGTTGAAGATTTCAAATATCCAACTTTTCTGCCGTAGGAGAAATACTTATATTTTGGAAATTGGAAATGTGTAACATATGGCCTTCCAGACTTTCTCAACCAGCTTATTATACTGCTAATTTCTGGCAAATTCTTTTAACATAGAGCTGAAATTGTCTTCTCAAATTTTTCACTTATTGGTTTGGTCTCATTTCTGCCCTCTGGAGATAAACAAAATGTGAAAACTCTTCTATATATTACAGTATTCCAAATATTTGCAAACAATTATTATAACCTGCTAAGAATTCTCTTCTCCATGCTAAATAGTCTCAATTCCCTTAGCAAATGTTAAACTGGTTTAAAAATATCCTTTGCAATCTCAGGGTCTCTTTTCTTTTAAATCATTAAACTCCTAAGCTAAACAACAAAACAGACAGGGTACACTCAGTGCAGAATAGAGTAAGGTTTTTCCTTCCTGATTAATATGACTTAATATGTAAATTTCAAAATAAATCATAGTATCCTATTTTTTTCACTGCCTTAAAATTATTTCCTTTTGGAAGTAGACATTGAATAAGTAAATCTATTTATTTTTAAAGATATGAAATTTTCCATATGCTTTACAAATCATGAAAAACGTGTTTTTAAAAGGCTAATTTTGAAAATCAATTTGGGATTATATTTATATGTGATTTTAATTTTAATCACATATGAATATGTCAACTGATTCCAGTCTACTATCATCTTTTTGAATCCTAATTTTGCTATTAGTACATTTGTCATCTCTCTTAACCTTATGATCCATCAACTCATAAAATACATGTTTTGTAGAGTGCTGATTAAGTAACAGGTAGTGTGGTAATAGAGTGTTAATACCTTGCTCTCACAGAGATTGTATATAGGAAGGGAGTATGAATATGGTCACATATTTAATTTTAATGAATATTTGCAAGTCCTAGCATTCATTTCACTCATTGTAATAAATTCATGACCATGTACTTTATCATTCAAACTGAGATTATTTTAAGAGTTACTGAGACACTATTAATTACATCCATATAACATGAGTAAATTTGCAATGTACTATTTGTAGTTAATGGCCATCCTACATTTAAAAAAAAAGCACCTTTTTTTTTTAAAGAACATTAACACCTAAACATTCTGAAAATGTATTAATGCCATTTATATACAAGCAAAATATAAACTTACCCATAGAAAAAATACTCTTTAGCCAGAAGGAAAAATTTTATAAAACATATGGTGCAACATATTAGCTAAGGCTTTTTAGAAATATGACTAATTCTGGTGAATTGTGTTGCATCATATACATATGCAGTATATGATATTTCTCATAGAACAGGGTTTTCAAAAAATATGGTAACTTTCCCATATGTAGTGCTCTAACCTGTCACATATAGAATAAAAATAGCTAAGTTGAAGCAACTCAAATAAGATTGTAGCACTTGATTACATATCACAACCTTTAGAGCTTTTAAAATTAGTTCTTAAGCTCAGAAATTTTTTCTCCAGTTAGAGCATAGGTAGCACATTAGTACTGTTGATCCTTTAACAGCATGGGTTGCACTGTGCAAATCCACCTATATGCAGAGTTTTTTCATGGATGTTATACCAAATGTGCCTACTTCTCCTGTGCTCCCATCCCTTCCCCCAACCTTTTTTGCTTCTTCCACTGAAGGCAGCCAGACCAACCCCTCCTGTTCATCTTCTTCTCAGCCTACCCAATATGAAGATAAGGAAGATGAAGAGCTTTATGATGATATACTTACACTTAATGAATAAAATTTCTTCTCCTTATAATATTCCTTAATAACATTTTTCTTTAGCTTACATTATTATAATAATACACTATATAGTACATATGACATACAAAATATATGTTAGTCAACTGTTTATGTCAGGCATCCTCAATCTGCAGCCCGTGGGTCACATGAAGTGGTATGAATTGTATTTGTTCCCATTTTGTTTTTTACTTCAAAATAATATATGTGCAGTGTGCATAGGAATTTGTTCATAGTTTTTTTTTTTTTAAACTGTAGTCTGGCTGGCCCCCTGTTTAAAAAGTTTTAGGACACCTGGTTTATGTTATTGGTAAGTTTCCCAACAACAGTAAGCTATTAGTTAAGTTTTGGGGTAATTAAAATTATGCACACATTTTTTGAGTGTAAGAAGGGTTGGCACCCCTAACTCCTGTGTGCATCAAGCATCAGCTGTGTTTCCTTTTCAGGATCTTGCATCTTTTCAAGATAGTTTTGTTATGCTGCAGTAACTAATAGCGTTTAATCTGAATGATTTAACATTAATGCTTTTTTTCATTCTATATTTACATTAGTAAGGATCTTTATTCTTCATGTTTACTTAGGGAAAAGACTTAATTGGTTACCTGTACAGGGAGAAGTACTCACTGAAGTAGTTTACAATGGTAATTTAATGCTTCCACCCAAAAGTGACATGTGACATTTTCATTTGTATTTGATGGTCAAATCAAAGCACTCTACCTATATATTTCCTTCTGAGGAAATGAAATCCTCCATTTGCCCAAAGGGAGAACAATACTACTTATGATTAGCTCTATTAAGCATTACAGCCCTTTTTACTAATAGCATATAACTTTTAGAGATGAAAAATGCTTGCAAACACATTACTAATGAGAATCAAGAGTCCCTTAATTTTACGGATTAGATCACAGTGTATTAAATTAGTTTAAACAGATACATCTCATAATGCAGAATTAAATCAATTGATGCAAATAATGTTTTGATAGATGACTAATCTTATGCAGAATTTATAAAAATTATTTATACTATAATTTAAAGCCATGAGAGTCTCACAAATTTTGAAGTAATCAATAATACATGCATTCTAAAGGAATTCTTGGAAATAGACATCTATCTAAAATCAACAAAAATATTGATTAAAAACAGTGAAAGAATTTAATTGAAATTTTGGATTTCTTCCAAAAGTTTTTATAACTATCAGGTGTTATGGACTATATACAATTATAAAAAAAATATATATATATGCCTTTAGCATTGAAAAAATATCAATGCAGGGCTCTTATCACTCTTTGATTCCTGGTTATTACAGACACTAAAATACAGATAATATAATTTTGCTATTAAAGTTTTTCCATACATTCTGGACCATCAGTACAGGAATTTAGAGCAGATATATGTTTAGTGTTTTGATTTTATGAAAACATGTCTTATTGAGAGGTTTCTGGAAAAGTGGAAGAGTAGAGAACAGAATACTCCGTCTCCTAAGTTGACTACAATTACACTTGAAGAATATATTTGTTGTAACTATTTTTGAATTCTGAAGTCTACTGATGTCTATTAATTTCCTCTGAAATGCTTGGATGAGAAACCATAATGAATTTCCATGAATTTCAGCTATTATCTTAGTAGTGGCTTTTCATCCCCTATTCCTAGCCCTCAGATCCGGCAATTGTTCTACATTCCTGGAGGAAAGTCCACTCAGCTCTTTGCAGCCTGGGTGGACAAAAAGCACCCACCCTTCAAATACCCTGGATCTGTGCTTTGACCACTGATTGCTGCTTGTGATCACAGAAATGCAAGCAAAGAGGCAATTGCCCGTTGAATCACCACTATTGTTGCATACGGGAGGCAAAATTTTACTTCTATTCTCTTAAGAGATTTCTGCGGAGCCAAGAATTACATTGACCTAAGATTGATCAATAGATGAAAAGCAGACAAATTTACGTAACATATGTTTTCTGTCACACAGGAGCACTCATAAAGGAATGAAGACCTAAAAAGAAATTAGGGTTGAATATACTTATAAGTACTGACTGGACAAAGAGTAGTCAAAAAGTAAATTCTAAGTGTAGGTTAGAAGATAAGAGTTATTTTAAGAAGATCTGGACAGAATTCTCTGTGCCTCAACTTCTCATCCTGATGATAAGAATTTTTTTTAATAAGGTATAAGTAGAATATCTTTCACCTGGTAATTTCATATTCTGCTCTGAAGAAACAGTATGAAGAAAAGAGTAATCTTTTTGCACCTTCTGTTTTTCAAATGGCTTTAACTAAAAACAGTCAATATGCCGGAGTGGCATATCTTAAAATGTCATATTCTGAACTCTTTTAGTTGCAAGTTCCTCCTCCTTTGAATTATGTGCCTTCTAGGTTATTTTATGTTTTTTTTTTTTTTTTTTTTTTTTTTTTTCACAATTTAATTTTCTTTTTTGCTTTCCTTTTGGGAAACAGACATTAAAATTTAGGACATTTAAAAACAACTGCATGTACATTAAAAATTATAGTTACTGTACATCCTGAGGGAAATTTTCAAGTGCAGAAAAGATCTAAGAATACCTTCCATTTATATCTCAAGATGATTATTGACATAGAGATAGTCTGCAACAATTGAAAGACAATAAACAAAAACAATGGCAGAAGCAGTAAAGCTGGAGAAGGAGGAAAATTAGACCACTAGAGTTACCACATTATTACATTAAAATGTGCAGTTTTAAACAACAACAAAAAGGCAATCTACAAGGCATACACAGAAACAAGTTTTTATCACCCAATCAATGAAAAATTTAATCAACAGAAATGGTTCCTTAGAAAGATCTAATGGTAGATCTACTAGACAAAGACTTCAAAACAACTATCTTAAAGTTGTTGGAAGAACTAAAGGATGATGTAGAGGAAAAAAAAAAGAAAGTTTGAACAAAATGGTATATCAATAAAGAGATAGGAAAAATCTAAAAAGAAATAAAAAATATTTTGAAATAAAAGCACAAAAATTGAAATGATGAAAACAAAAATTACTAGAGATATTCAAAGGAAAATTTTAGCAGGCAGAAGAAAAAATTTACAAACTTGATAATAGGGTGATGTAAGCTAGCAAGTCTATGGAACAGAAGGAAAAACAATTGTAGAAAACTGAAGAAAGGCTACTTATCCAAAAGTATTATAGAAGTCTCTAGAAGAGAAGAGAATAAGGGTGATGAGACAATATGAAGAAATTATGGATGTAAACGTTCAAATTTGATGAAAGACATAAACATCTAAGAAACTCAACAAACTCCAAATAAGATAAACTCAAAGACATTCACACAAAAACAGTGTAACCAAACTTTTAAAAAACAAAGGTAAAATTTTGAAAGCAGCAAAAGAAAAGCAACTCTTTGCATGTGAGGTGTTGGCAATGATATTATCAATAGATTTCTCATAAGGAACTTTGGAGGCCACAGTTCAAAGAAAAAAAGAGAGAGAGAGAGAGAAAAAGAAAGAAAAGAAAGAAAAAGTAAAAATGGAAAGAAAAACACAAACCCTGTCAACCAAGAATCCCCTATGTTCTGCAATATTTTCCTGAAAAAGTCAAAACAAAGCTGAGGAAGTTTATTTCCTCTATTTCTGCTCTGTAGTAAATGTTCAAATAAAAAGACATTGCATATTAATTAAAAGTCATATGAAAAAGTAGAGATTTTAATAAGTTTGAAAACAATGGCAATTATAAAACCTAGTATTACTGTAAAATTTTTTTGTAATTCTACTATGAGTTTTCTATGTTATTTAAAAGACAATGCTTATTTAATAAATGTAATTATTATTTTAGTGCTATTTAAAATTTGACTTGTAACTGCATGTTTTGCTTTATTTTCCTTTTTTCTCTTTTTTCCTTCCTTCCTTTCTTTTTATTTTTGAGACAGTGTCTCACCATATGGCCCTAGCTGCTCTTGTACTCCTGGGCTCTATTGATGTTCCTGCCTTAACCTGTCAAGAAGCTGGAGTTACAGGCATGTACAACCATTCCTGAATACTTTTTTTTAAACATTTTTTAAGATATGGGAGTCTTGCCATATTGTCCAGGCTTGTCTCAAGTTTCTTACCTCAAGGGATTCTCCCATCTGAGCCTCATGAGTAGCTGGAACTACTGGTGAGCATTTTGTTGTCTATATAATTACAAAACAAAACAAATACACTTTAAAAAAATAGAAATCTGTGTTTCTGGGCACACAATAAAGATATTTTGTGATTTCAGTTACTAAAAAGGAGGGGGATTGAGCGATTAATGAAGTATAGTTTTCTCATGTTATTGGAGTCAAACTGGTATAAAATAAAATTAGTGAAATAACTCTCAGAATTTAAATTCAGTTTTACCATAACCACATAAATTTAGCTATAAAAAACACACACAGACACATATACAATGGAAAGATTAGAAAACAAATTAAATCTTTCATGACACACACACAAAAAACTAAACACAAAAGAAGATAATAATTCAGGGGGTAACCCAAAATAAGTGACTGAGGCAAAAATTTCAGTAAATGGAGGTTTACTGAAGAAAACCTTACTGCAGAAGTATGACTTATGCATATGTCTCTGGGTAGATGAAAGAACGTCAGATCCTGTTTTGTCTCTATCCTGGTGCCTGCGAAATAAATTGTTTAATTCATTATTCGTGTGGAATTGAACAGACTTTAGTTTTAGGATCTTAGATGTGGCCTACAGAGATAGTCACAATTTGCATGTCCTTGTTTGTGGGATGTCAGTAAGGAATTTCCTCAATAAATGATCTGTGGGCACAGTTCTTCCCTGGTGCCTTAGCTCTTTACTTACTTTCCCTTTTGTATAAATAGTTGAAGGTGGTGGCCATGAGATTTTATTTTCTTTTTAAATAAGAAATGAACTGTAAATAAGATATAAATGTGTAAAAATATTCTATAAATTTTTAAAGACAAATCAATACCAATGCTTCTCAAATTTTTCCTAAAATTTTAGTGATTTTAAGAAATCACTAAATTTTTAGTGATTTAGATGAGTGACTCCTAACTCATTCTATGAATTTAGTATTACCCTGACTCCAAAGGCAAAGACCAGACAAGATAAAAAAGCTACAGATCAATATTCTTTAGAAAAATTAATGTAGAAATTCTTTAAAAAGTGCTGGCAAACAGAATTCAGCAGAATATTTAAAATATTATACAAAATGACTGTGGTATATGTTGTTGGAATACAAAGATGGTTCAACAGAAAATTCATCCTTGTAATACACATTAACAAAAGGAAGGGGAAAAGCAATATTATTATTTCAGCTGATGCAAAAAAAAAAAAAAAGCATTTGAGAAAATCTAACACTTTATAATGATTTTTAAAAATCTTCAAAAAACTAGGAATAGGAATATAAATAAACCACCATAGCCTAAGAAAAACCATATAAACAAAACCTACAGCAAGCTTCATAGTCTGTGGTAAAAATCAAAAGCTTTTTTTCTATGAGGAAACAAGTCAAGGACATCCACTTTGATAATTTCAAATTACTGGAAATTCTAACTGGATAAATTAAGCAAGAAAAAGATAAAATATATTCAAATTTGAAGAAAAGTTTATTTTTGTTCATAGATAAATGGGACAAATACTTGCAATTTTTTATCTGATGAGGGATTAATATCCAGAATATATAAAGAACTCCTAAAACTCAACAACAAACAACAATAACAAAAACAAGCAACCCAATTACAAAATGGGCAAAGGACTTGATTGACCATATCTCCAAACAAAGAAATGGCCAATAAGCACATGAAAAGATACTTAACATCACTAATCATTAGGGTAATTAAAATTATAACTACTATGAGATACCGCCTCACATCCATTAGAATGAGTATTATGAAACAAACCAGAAAATTACAGGTATTGGTGAGAATGTGGACAAATAGAAATATTGGGCACTGTTGGTTGAAATGTAAAGGGTATGGCCAACAGGGAATAGAGTACGGAAGTTCCACAAAAATTAAAAATAGTATTACCCTATGATCTGGCAATTCTAATTCTGGTGTGCTTTCAAAAGAATTTAAAGAAGGGTCTTAAAAATCTATTTGTACACTGAGTATCATAGCATCTATATTCACAGTAGCCAAAAGGTGGAAGCAACTCATGTGTCCATCAATATATGTATTAATAGAAAAATATGCTATGCAATGCAATAACATTCAACCTTACGAAAAAAGTAAATCCATACTACAACATGGATTAACGTTGAGGACATTGTGCTATGTGCCAAACACTTGCGGTTGTCAAAAAGAATATATTTTTAATTGCATATACCATAGGGTATAGTAATGGTTCACTTTTATGTTGTGACAGCAAAGAAAGACAAGCTTTGAGATTATTTCACTGGCGGTGCTCATGTGAGTCATCCAGAATTCATCTGTCCAGCTTCTTTATCTTGCCAATTTGTTTCAAACACTCCAACACTGTTGGAATAGTAATGTGAAACCTCTCTGCTAATTCACACCTAGGTAGAGATGGATTTGCTTCCCCTCTAGCTCTATTCACTTTGGTCTCAGTTTGCCTACATGGCTCATTTTCAAGATAAAAGTCATCAGAAGAGAACTTCTCAAACTATTAATGTACTGTGCATTCATTAGCCACATTCTTCCCAAATACTTTATTGATTTTTTGAGCTGTCTACACTGTATTGGTTCCAAGATGGAACTCATATTAGAAAATAACACGAATTTTGTACTTATCCACGATTTCACAAAAATTGCTCAAAAAATTATTTTTTTAAATTTTTTTTTATTGTTAAATCATAGCTGTGTACATTAGTGCAATCGCCTGTACCCATTCTAACATGCACTATATAATCACAAGCTGAAATGTGCATTAGAAAGATTGAGGATGTACCTGTAGAATAAAAAGAAAGAAGTATCAGAGTGAAAGACTATTTGATTTTGTTAATTGAATTTTCTGCATCATTAGAGATGATCAGGACTATCTTCTCACCTTGTTGATTTTACATATAACATCATTGTCTAATGAAATATTTGTTTTACTCTTTAATTTAACATTAATTTTACTTTTATGTCTGTATTTTTTTTTCTTCTTTCCTTATGTCATATTGTCAAGTTTTAAACTTTTTGAATTGGTGTTTGATTTACATTTTTCTTTAGGTGTTTATGCAAGTGTTTATCTTAGTATTTAAGGCAATACATCTTTCTCTAATAAATACTTCAGCTTTATTCCATGTCACATTTTTCATTTTGTTATTTCCAAGGAATTCTGTATTGCTCTTTATATACAAATTATTTTCTAATAGTATAAATTGAACTTTCAATTTAGAAAGGCCTCTTTCAATTTCTAACTTTCTAATTGAAATTCTCCTAACTTTCTAAATGAAAAGTGCCTTGATATTGTTATTATTTCTACTTTTAATCCATTCTTTTCAGAGAAGAATCTTTACACTAATTATATGCTATGAAATTTATATGCTTTTCTTGGTGGAATAATTAATTTTCTCTATCATTCCATGTACCCTAGAAAATAACATGGATATTACTTTGTCAGGGTTCAAAATTTGATCTATTATTGATTTCTTAGTTCTTCTATGTATTTATTATTTATTTGATCTTTCTTAATTTTAAAAGATGTTTTATTATCTCCTACTTTCTATTTGTCTCTCCGTGCAGCTTCTATAATTGGTGCTGCGTGAAAGTTTTCTGCTATGCTAACATATACATAAACATTAATGTTTAGTCTATCTTATTTTATAATTGCCATTATTTACACTTTAAGTGGTGCCTTATAACTTTTACCTTTTTTTTGTTTGTTTAAAATGTGTTCTGTCAGATATTTTGATATTGGCCCCTGTATTCCTCTTATTTGAATTTGCCTGTTACTACTTTTTAAATGTCTTTTTAAGTTTTTTTACTTCTAAATATCTCTAGGGGTGATATTGCTCATATCATAGTGTTAGACTTCCTGTTTGTGTTAGATAAAGTTTTTATGCTTACAATAGATGATTTGATCTGTTAAATATATTAAGACAAAATTGAAATGTATCTGAGAGATGGAGAGAGAGAGATTTTTACTGTTTTATGTTGTCTTAGTACTGGGTGTTTGGGGATATTATTTCCTATTGTGTGCTGTGCCATTCTTAAATATATGTTCAAGTCATATTTTATTTCAGAGTTACACATTCATCATGAATTTTATTGTTTGCTCTGTTCCAATACTTTTATTATCTTTTATGGAGACCAGTTATGTGTAGATTGGACCTTCATTGTCTATATTCTTCATTGCATTTTCTAATTGTGATATGATTTTAAAATTTTCTTCTTTATTTTGTTTTATCTTCTACTTATATGATAATGTTATTTGTGATATTTATTTACTCTTGTATATTTTGTAGTTTAATATTCAATGTAAAAATCAACTATTTTTCATTGTTAACTTTTTTTGAGTACTACCAGCATTTTATAAAGCTGTTCTTTTTGGAAAAATTATCTAAATCTTGAGTTTCTTTAAGTTTGGATTTGTGTCATTTTCCTTACACTTTGATTACATTCTTAAAATAGGCTATATATTTTTAATCATTAGCTTATAATTTTTACATTTTCTGGTTATACATGTGTTTCTGCCCGGTGTTTATTCCTCCTTATCCTGTTCATTATTTTTTCATGTGTTATTATAGAAGTCTTTATTCTTTCTTTTGACTAATGCCTCTGTCCTTTTCAGTATAACTTCAGTTCTGAACAATTTCTCAGTGCAGTCTTTTATTCAGGAAAGGAACTTTATTTAACTAATTTGAAGGTTTCTTGCTTTTAGAACATTCTAGTTTTTGGGTTGTTTTTTTTTTTAACTTTTCTACAGTCCTCTATATTTGCTCATTAACAGGAGTTTGATAAGCTCTCCTTTAGTTTTGTCTGTTTTCCCAGATTATTCTGTTGAGATTAATTTTGTGACCAATTTGTCAGCAACTAGTTATGAGCAATAATATTTTAGACTTCTCTTGCTCTTAGAACTGTTAAACTCCCTTGGTTTTTCCTCTGATCCCTCTGATAGTAATTGCTATCACATAGGCCTCCTTGCTTTTAATTAATACTGTTTAACTCAACTTTTCCAGTTGTTGTCCATGATTATCAATTTTTGTTAGCCACATGGCTCAATTTCTGTTGATGGAAACATGTGTTGTGATTCAAACGCTGTCTGCACTGCCTTGGCTAGCCAACCGATCTTTACCTCTTACTACTGGAAGAGGAATGGCTAATTCTGAACAGAGGAATGTTTGAATGTAAATAAGCAAGAATTTTAAACAAAGGGTTCAAGAAATTTGCTGAGATAAGAAGTTACACATGATATTCAGAATTACCTATTTAAATTTATCTAGAAAGTGAATTAAAGTTGAACTTCCATAGTTGACCACCTCCTAATTTTCATAGACTGGACACGCACCACATGTATGTATCAGTATAGTAGTCCTAGTTCTTTATATTGACCACTTACATATATTGACCAGTTTGTTATAGTCCTATGTGTGGTCAACTTACGGAAGTTCTACTGTATATCCAAAGACTATATTTAAAATAAAAATTTTAGATGTTTTTACAGCTAAGTCAGAGAGCTCTGAATTAGGGTATAACAAATTTCTTCTTATTACTATTTATTATTTTCTCTTTTAAAAATCATATTGGTTAAGTTATTGTTGTGAAGCTTCCCTGCTGCCTTTTTAGCACTGGATTGTAACAGATGTTTAATGAAAGTTGAAAGTGTTTTTATTCAACACCATAAGCTTTTCAGTAGAAAGACAATATGCAAATTTAAATCATAAATAACTGAAGTGAGAATCAGGATGCTTTCTCAAAGGAATGCACAAGTAGTATCTTAAAAACAGATAAAAATGTAATGGTCTTAAATTTAAAGTATTATGAAATTGAGGAGTGCATAATTCCAAACTACTTCCTTATTTTAGGGGAAAAAAAAATTAATTTCATTTGCCTAGTGCCTACCTAGACAGAGAAGAAAATGACTATAAGGCACATTAGGTAAATGACTGTGCCAAGAATTACTATATAACTAGAAAATATCTGCTAAGGGAAAGTATTGAATGCAGTTGAAACAGGTTATCTTTCGAAGTCATAATCATTATGGTGGAATTGGTTAAATGAATTATAAATTACATTCTTTTAATGGAATGCTGTTTTTAAAATGGTGTTTTTAAAAGTTTTAATGCAATTGGAATATGTTCATATTAAATACTGTTTATAGATGGTTATATGTTTATACATTTTGCTGGAGGGATGTATACTTTTACATTTAGTTATTTTCCACATGGAAAATATTTCACTGGTATAGCACTCTTAACCTATGTCTGCCACTTTAATCATTCTTTCCACCAAGTTTTTTTGAAATTTGAATATCATTGAATTATTTGGAAAAAAAAAAAAAAAAAAAGAATTGCTTATATTCAGGTCAATTGTACAGTTTTCCTTTGGGGATCAAGCAATTTGCCTAAAGCAGGCAATCTGTCTTATATCAAACCAACAAAGTTACTAGGGCTTACCTTTCAGTTGTCGGAGCACTGCTTCAAAGTTGCCAATGAACAAGCACATAATTTTGTCTTTTTTTTTTTTTTTTTTGAGACAGATCCTCAAGCTTTGTCTAACTTAAGGGTTTAATTAGCATATAAATTTGCCTCTCAAGCCAAGTAATCTAGTTTTCATTGATAATATGATTTATCTTTTTAAAAATTCTCTTCAAAGAATTGTAGTGAGAAGGAAGGTACTATTTCATGCACCACCACAAAATAATTTCAGAGGTTCTTCCAATAATTCACAAAATTTCAAAGCCAACTCTTTGGGAACAACACATTCACACATAAATTAGAATTAATTCACATTGAAAAAATCACTTCTAATTTCAGTGTATAAGACACTCAAATTTCCAGTATGAAGAAAAATGTTATTGATTATTCAATATTTAAATACTGAACATTCAATTATTGGAATATTAATTCATGATATTATGGAAGTACAATGAAACATAAGGATGCCAATTTTAGATCTAGAAATAAGTTTAAAGTTTTAATGTTCAATAAATAATTAAGGTAATTATACATAATTGAGGAATTTTATTCACCTGACTACAAATTTTCATACACTAAAGTCAGTCAAAAAACTCCCAAAATCCTTTAGAACTGTCTCCTTCCACATAGCTATAGACTGCTGAAAGGTAAAGACTAATTTAAATATTTATAATATAGATAAAATGGACAATAAATTTTTATCAAATATGTATAAAAGTTTGTGTTAATGTTCAAAGGAAATATGCCAAGATATTAGTAGTGATGGACTCCAAGTAGTGGAATAATACATGGTTTTTATTTTTGTATTTGTATTTTCTATTTTTTTTTTAAATTCTGCATGGGGTCAGCAATATACAGTAATTAAAAAAAAAAAAAAAAAAAAGAACCTTGGCACCAAGTCAATCAGACCAGACATCTTTGTAGTTGGCTAGATTTTAAATTTTTCAGTATGTTGCTTTGATATTGGATAGATAGAAGCACAATGAAAACATTACTGAAATCTACATTTACTATGGAAAAACAAAATTTTTGATATCGGTGCAAAAAACAAATAGAGAAAACTGATTTCCAGACTAAGACAATGCAGTTGTTACCCAGATGTTTTGGCTTATTTCTGGCCAAAATGTTTGCTTCCCTTTAACTTGGTCTAAGACCCATGAAGAGAATGGTAATAGTCTACTGATAATGTTTGTTCACAACTACAACATAGTTAGCAGACTTTGTTCACTTTGTTGTCACTGATATTAACAAAACTATAAGCTTTGCCATAATTTCTTTTCTTCCCCTCCTACATGTGAAAATAAGGTAAATGTAGAATAACCTTTGCTAGTAATCTATGTTTAGGCAAATAAGAATTAGCAATGATTAATATTCATCTCCTTCTTGGGAATATTAGGGAAATGTTTTGAAGTTTTTGTCTATGATTTTCTAATAGTGGTTCATATTTAAAAAATGCAATGCAAAAGAAAAGGCTTGCATCAACAACTCATGTTTATCTTTAATATGATATAATAATGTAACAATATCATTGTAAAAGTATATTTTACAATGAATTTAGAAAAAAAAAATTTAACAGACAGTTGTACAGAGTTGTGACTTACCAATCATCCACAATTTGTCTTTCTTCAACACTGGCTTTTCTTTCAAAAATACTTTTGATGTCTCTGGCTATCAGGTTGTACAATCTGCAATGCAGTGCTATGTCAACAAAGTAATTGTTCAGTAGGTAAAACCTATTTCTATTGTCATAAATGTGGTTAAAAAAAAAAAGTCTTTTGAATTAGCAATGTGTCACTGTGCCTAAAATAATACAGATCCTGGGAAATGGTTAAGTGTAGATGTGAAAATTTATCCAAATATATTCCCAAAGATATGCACAAAAATGTTTTATTTATATTATTAAGTGAAGAAAGTAGGTTTTAAATATATAATACCATAATTAAAACAAAACTAAAATATTGAAATAGAGAAGAAAATATTAGAAGAATGTAGGTTTATTAACAAATAAAACCAATAATGCTTTGAGTTCAAAGCATATATTTTTCCCACTTTAGCTATTTAAAAGAATCTATTATGTTATGATGAATCTTATATAGTTTATTCACTACTAATAAAAAAATCTTATTTAAATGTTATTCTTCATGGCAATGCAGTTTTTACTCAGCTTGATTTATAATATCATTATTTTGGCTTTACATATACATGATTATTATAGAGCCACTATCTTGCAAGCACAAAATTTTATTTTTAGTACACTGACATCCTTTGTTAAATGTAACATATCTCAGTATGCATTCAAAAATTGTTTTAACTTTACTATACTGTATTATTTGACTATAAATAAATTTCCAAATTATATAAATATTTTCATTATCATTACAATATTTGCCTTTGTTTAACAACCTTAAATTACTCTGCTTCTTGATTTTCTATTTTTCCATCTTGAATTTTTATTTGTTTTTAGACCTTACTGCTCTGGTCTTAATGCTATTGTCAATAGGTTTTTATATCAACTATGAATATGTTGTTCAAGTGTGAAGGTCTTCAGAGTTGGTGTTTTTTTCTGTGTGTTTTGACTTCTCTAATCATTTAGTACAGAGAGGCGAGCGAACTAGAGTGCTCAGGATTCTTACATAATCCTCCAGTTCACTCAATTTGCATGATAAGACACATATGCACCACAGGTGGAGATAATGAATTGAAATTCTTTGGGGCACTTTCTGTGAGTTATGACCAAAATTGTTAATTAATTTTCAAAATGTGATTGCAAACTATTGCAAACAGCAAACTATTGCTGTTCATATGTGTATGAACAAATAAGCAAGATTTGAGAAAAGAAATAAAATTCAACAACTACATACCCACACCTTAGATAAAGAAATAAAATATTACCAACATGCATAAGCACCTTTTGTACCCTAACCAGATTTCATTCCTCTGTTTCCTTAGAGAAAGCCACTACTCAGAATTTATTTTATTATTATTATTATTATTATTATATATTTTTTGAGACAAAGTCTCACTCTGTCACCCTGGATAGAATGTTGAGGCATCATAGCTCACAGCAACCTTAAATTCTTGGACTCAAGCAAGGAATCGTCTTGCCTCAGCCTCCCAGGTAGCTGGAATTACAGACACCCACCACAAAGCCTGGCTGATTTGTTTGTTTGGTTGGTTGTTTTTTTTTAGTTGGAACAGGGTACACTAATCAGAATTTATTGTTAACAATTCCTCTGTCTTTTTAATTTCATTTCCTATCTGCATACACATTGCAAAATAATATACTGATTAGTTTTGACTATTAAAAAATAAAATTTTTTAAATTTAAATGGAATTACACTGGTATTTTTTATGTTTACTTTGTTGTTTTGTGTTAATGTTCTTGAGTTTCATCCATGCTGACTTTCATGACCTTTCATTTTTCTTCACTGCTGTATGGAATTTTATTAGCTGTACATTTTACCATTTTTGTGCATTTGACTATTGATCGGTATTTGAATTGTTTCCAGTTTTTGCCACTACAAACTATGTTATTTGGGAGATATATATTTATATAATACTTAAAGATCTCACAAAGCAAGCGACATGGAAAAATGTGTTCTAAACACATCTAAAGATAACAAAAATGATTTCATAAATTTCCCCATTTGTAATCTTGTGTTTTCTTCCTGGTAAATAACTGCTAGAAATTCTTTTTTCACATTGTTTTCACTTTTTCACTTTGTTTTGTTGTTCATGTTTTTCTAAAGTCCTAGAACACCATTTTGCTTTGACTTGATTCAGCATTAATTGATGTCTTCTTTATAATCTTGCCCTGATACTTTACGTGCCCAATACCAATTTTATTTACAATTAATTTATTTATGTTTTCCATTGTTTGCTAGAAATGGTTGTTCATAATATCCAACAGTTTTTTTTTTAACTATTTTTTATTGAGATGGAATTGGTAGCTTGAAATCAATCAAGGGAAGAGTATTTGCGCCATGAATATCAGTGAAGGCGATAAATCAGGCCGCTTACTGAAGCCATCTGTTAAACATTTACCAACACATTACTGAATCTTGGATTAGAAAGGATATGGAATACTGAGTCGGACATATTTAGCTACTAATTTCAACTGTTACTAGTTATTTAATCTTAGAAAAGTATCTAATCTTCCGTTACTTATTCATCAATAGGGGCAGCAATGTATTTTGTTTTAAAGGTGATAATAATTCAGCATGAAGTCATATGTAAGGCCACTAGTCCATCATCTAGAACAAAATGTATCCATCTCACTGTGAATTTCCTTACCCTGTGTAACTGTGAGTTATCAGTGAAGTTCAGAAAATAAATGGAAACTTGTGATTTTTGTTTCATCTTACAAAACTCAAAATCTGGTAACTATATTCTGGATCCAAAAGTACATATGTTTCCTTTTAGGAAAGAGGCAAGTTAAGGTCCAGGATGTGTGCCTGTCAAGTATTGATCTTCCAAAAGTGGAAGAAGCATTGGCATCAATTGTGGAAACAAATTTATTCCAAAGACATTAAATTTCCATTTATACTTATTTTTTATGACTTTAATTTTTCAATTGATAAAATATACCTAAAATTGCAAACCTAGCTTTCCTTAAGTGGAGATTTTAGTGTCCTAGTTTTTGCCTATTATATTTTACTTACAATATGTTTTAGAGATAGCTTTCAATTAAGTATTACGAAAATCATTGTCAATGCCAGTAAAAACCCTCATATCCTTCTCATCTTAATTAGCTCATTTATTCTCAAAGACAGATGTAATCAACAAATGTTAAAATTTTAATAATCTAAAATTGAATTGATTCAATTGAGAATGTTCTTAGAATTATACAGAATTATCCTACTATGTTTACTTAGTGTGGACAGGAGTGCTTCCAGGAGATAATGTTAAACAGCACTGTTTTATAAATGCACTAACAGGCAGCCTTGTGCTGGGCATTATGTGAATTCAAAGCCTAGTGAGACATGTCTTTTCTCTTAATAGCTCACACATACAAGATAAAGTGTTGCACAGCTTTACTGAAAAAGGTAAAACTTCAATGAAACATGTTCTGATATATACAGTGAGTATTTAGAGCACGGAGACATTTTCAGTTTAGTGTGGGTACAACACTGGTGTTGCTTGGGTAAGAAATGACCTTTTATAATGTAGCTGGAATTTCTCTGCAGAGTCCTAAGCCTCAGTGATTCGAGGAATACATCCACAGACCATGTGAATAAGTGAGAGGACAGATATTATTGATACATAGGAGAAAGAGAGGAACTGAACCTCTAGCTGTGGTGGGGGCTGGAGGTAGTGTAGGTGGGGGAGAGTGGGGATGCTTTTTGGATGCTCTGTCTAGGGGATTATATACTGCTTTTTCCTATCTTGCAGTCAGAGAGTTTGGGGGAGATGGAATCTATGTTTGGAATATGGTCATGACCTTTGGGTGTCAGGTGCCTGTGGGAAGAAGTTAATTTAAAAACTGCCTTAGACAGTCCTTGTTCTAGGCAAGCTTTTCTTTGCTCTGGGAGGGGCAGTAGGGTGTGTTCCCTGCTCAGCCCAGATACGAGACCTGTCAGGTTGCTTTTCTATAAGTTGTAAGTGTCCAGAGCATGCAGACTACAAAGGGCCTGTTTTGGCCTAGGGATGGGGGTCTGCTCAGGCCTCAAAAATGGGGGTTCTCTATCCTGCTTTGAGTAGGGGAACCCACATGATATGCACTTGTAGGTAGACCAGTGGGGCAGGAGACAGATATAGGAAAGGCAGAGAAAGCAAACCTCCTTCAGTGTAATAGGAGCCACGAATCCAGAGACATACTCTGTGGTGATGCAGAGAGCTAGTCAGGCAGGTGACAAGCCCACACATATCATTTTTTATTTTTATTTTTTGGATACACCATTATTTCATAATGTATTTAAAGAGCTTCATTGAACCATAATATGATATTTTAACCAGGCATTTTAATATAGCTGAAATGTAAACAGAGGTATTTTGTATCTCCCATGATGAAATACAGTAACCACACAATAAATGTTTGTTGGGAATTTATTATTATTATTATTATTATTATTTAAATAAATCTTGCTCTGTTACCCTGGATGGAGTGCAGAGGAGATATCATCAGTCACTAAAGCCCGAAACCCCTGGGCTCGAGCAAATCTTTCTGATATCAGTTCCCTAAAACCATGAACTCCTGGGTCATATCCTGAAAAAAAAGATATAAATTTAAAAGGTATATAATATCATTTATAAAATATGATTTACACAAAGTATGGAAGCCCCCTGATAGATTTTGTTAGCACTGAGAGAACACAAGCTAACTTAGCAGCTATACCTCATTCAATGTGTACCCAAAAGGCCTAATGCCATGCCCCAAATCAAATCAGAGTTCAATATGTATATGTATAAACAGAAAAGTTACACTTAGAACTTACATAAAAAATACATGTATATCTTAGATATAATTATAGTTATGCAGAGTGTTAAGAGAGGCCTATGTAATCATGCTTTCCTAACTACTTGTCATAGTTGATTGAATGTGTCAACCTGAATGGGCCAGGAGATGCCAGGATTCAACATTGTTTCTGAGTGTGTCTATGATAACATTTCTGGATTAAAGGAGCATTTGAATTGGCGGATTGCTATACCCCAAGAGGGAAGGCATCATCTATTTCATTAAGGATCTGAATAAAATAAAAGATGGAGGAAGGAAGGAGAGTTTGCTCTTTTGCTTCCTAATTGACTTAAGCAGTCAGTCCTCACCTGCCGTTGGTGTGAGATTTACACCTTTGGGTCCCCTGGTTAGGCCTTGGGACTTGAACTGATTTAGACCACCAGCTTTCCTGGGTCTCCTGTCTGCAGAGAGCAGATTGTAAGACTTCTTGTCCTACATAAAAATGTAAGCCAATTATGACAATAAATCTCTTCCTATATGAACCCTCTTGGCTCTGTGTCTATGAGGAACCTGAACACAGTATTCTACCAAGAAACCATGAATTCCCTATTTCTTAGTGATATGAAGTTTTCTTGGCATCCTTCTCTTCAAAGGGAGCAAAACAGAACACCACCAAGACACAATATTTGCTTTCAACAATATAAAATCTCTCTCTCTCTCTAGACACATACACACACAGTTATTTAACAAGGGGAGTATGAGCTGAGAAATGCATCCTCAATAGATTTCATTGTACAAACATAATAGAGTGTGCTTGCACAAACCTAGGTGTTATAGCTTACTACACACCCAGGCTGTATGGTATAGCTGCTGTACAACCTGTTACTGTCCTGAATATTGTAGACGAATTTAACACAGTGGAATTTTTGTATCTAAACATAAAAAGGCACATGAAGAGCATGATTTTATAATTTTATGAGAGCACCATTGTACAAAGTCTGACAATTAAGTTCACAAACTTGCCCAGATATCAGCATCACTGTACAAACAACCCAGTAAGATTTTATAACCTTGGTATATGAATGTCTCAAAGTAGTGTTCATGTTAACGTGTAGCAGTTCACATGCTGAGTGGCATTCATCATTATTGCATGTTTCTGTGTGCAGTCATGAGATTGTCAGAGCTTGAATTAGAGCAACAAACAAACATTAAATTTCCTGTTAAACTTGGCAAGAGTGGAATTCAAATCTGTGACATATTAGTACAAGTTTATAGTGGCAATGCCGTGAAGAAAACGCAGTGCACAAATGGATTAAACTTTTTTCTGAGGGGAAAGAAAGCGTCACTGATGAAGAGAAGTCATGGAGGCCAGTAAGAGGCAGAACTGATAAAAGCATTGTGAAAAGCTGTCAAATTGTGCATTAAAGTTGTTGTCTGTGAGAATCACAGTAGATCAAGCAAACATTGATTAAGAAGCAGCTGGAAGAAATTTCACTGGAAATCTTGGCATGAGACCAGTGTGTGTAAAAATAATCCTGAAGGAGCTCACCAATGAACAAAAGCAAAGAGCTCATAGGGCACTGTCTGTGATGGAGTTTTTAGCCAGTAAACAAATAACTGTATTGGAACACCCTCCCTCCTCACCAGATTTGTCCCCAGAGGTATTTTTATTTACCTGAAGATAAAAGAAATGTTAAAAAGAGGACATTTTTGATGATATTTAGGACATCGAGAGTAATATGATGATGGCTGTGATAGTCATTCCAGAAAAGAGTTCCAAAATTGCTTCAGAGGGGGGACTAGGCACTGGCTTCACTGCACAGCTTCCCGAGGGGAGTACTTTGAAGGTGACCATAGTGATGTTCAGCAATGAGGTTTGTCGTAGTTTTTCAGGATGAGTTTGAGATCTTAATTTCAGATCTTATCTGGGTAGTCTGTCAATGAACAAAACATTATTGTGGTACAAGACTGTGCTTAGTGTAACATGCATTACCACTTGTTTACAGATTTTGTTTTTATGTGATGTGTGCATACTGCTTAGTTGTTAGGAACTTTGACAGTTTATTCTCAATTTAAGTTTTTTAAAAATCCAAGAACATTTATTAAATGACTATCATATGTTCACATGCAGGCAGTGACTACAGAGATAAATGGGACACTGTTGCTTTCAAGGTCCTCACAGTTTAGAGGGGTGATGGTCATATAAATAAATGGCTATAAAAATATGATAAATGATAATTAAGAAATTTTATATAAAGTAGTACAAAAGTAAATAAATGAATAAATAAATCTGCCTCTGTGTGAAATTGGGTGTGTGTGTGGGGGGGGGTAAAATACTAATTAAAACTATAACATTCTTTTTCCCTATGAATATTCGAAATATCCCATAAATTTAAAAAAGTATCTAACCACACAAACTCGTGAAGAGTAAATAATGATCGAAAGTGAGGATGCTATTTCTTTTACCAAAACAGCCATACAATATGACAGTTCTTCCTAATTTATGACTCGTACTACAGTTCTAAAAGGCAGTATTCATCCCTTTCAACCTTGATGCTGAACCAGAGGAGCTATGCAGTGTCCAAAAAAGATATATCATCCCAGAGTTCCAGAGCTTCTGCGGTTCCCCTACAGGATTAAATATCATTTATGAGCATTTTCATATTCATAAATTATATTTATTAGAAAGGTTTATTGCTTAATAACCTTTGGGCACATTTACAAAAGTAATAAGACAATCTCTGCCACTGCAGCTTCAGTTTAATAGGCAGCATAAAAACAAAACATACTCAGTCACATGAAACACAAATAAAAATAGATCCCAATAAAAATCTGTTCCAAATCTCAGGAATATAAAAAGATGTACTGGTATTTCAGAATTTATCCTGGCTGTGGAGAAATAATCACGCTTACTGTCTCATTCTCTCTCTTTTTTGTTTTGTTTTTTGTTACTCAATGACATACATTCTGAGTTTGGGAACATTGCAGAAGTTTAAGAGCGAACATAGGACTGCCAAAGAGAATCAAGAGTAAAACCAAAGTAAAAGATACAGGTTGGGTTATTAAATGAGGCCTCATAATCACATAGAAATGAAGAACATTGATTCATTGAGGGCATCATGAGTTGAGAAATCTTACTGACCTCTAAGATTTCTGTTTCAAATGCAAATATTACACTACTAGTTAAAGGACTCAATCACTTTTGCTTTGCTGGAGGGATCTAGGTCTTTATCTTTATTAAGGTCAAGTAGAATGTGAATTAGGGACATTGTTCACAATTACATTAAGAAAATGTTCTTTAGGGTCGGCACCCATAGCACAGTGGTTATGGCACCGGCCACAATGCACCAAAGCTGGCAGGTTCAAACCCAGTCTGGACCAGCTAAACAACAATGACAATTGAAACAAAACATAGCTGAGCATTGTGGTGAGCACCTGTAGTCCCAGCTACTTAGGAGGAGAATTGCTTAAGCCCAAGAGTCTGAGGTTGCTCAGAGCTGTGACGTCACAGCACTCTATGGAGGGTGACAATAGTCAGACTTTGTCTAAAAAAAAAAAAAAAAGAAAACATTCTTCTCTTTGTGTCATGTCCCCTGATACCTGTTATTGGGTGAAATGCATCCCCCAACAAAGGTTACATTGAATTCCTAAGTCCAAGGAAGTTTGAAAGTGGCCTTATTTGGATGTAGGGTCTTTGAAGATATAAGCAAGTTAAGGTGAGGCCATATTGGTTTAGGGTAGGCTCATGGCATCTGCCATTATGACCACAGGAAAGTTTTAACCAATACAGACAATAGTCTCCTATCCATGGCTTTGCTTTCAGCAGTTTCAGTCACCAGTGGTCAATCATGGTCTAAAAACATTAAGTAAAAAATTTCAGAAATAAACAATTTATAAGTCTTAAGTTGTGCACAATTCTGACTGACATGATGAAATGTTGCACCATTCAGCTTATGTTGTGTACACTTTCCACCCCTTAGTTACTTGGTAGCTGTCTGGCTATCAGATAAATCACAAGAAGGATAAGTAAAGTATAATGAAATACTTTGGAAGAGAGAAGACAGACCACATTCACATATCTTGCATTACAGTATAACATTAAAATTTACTTTTTGTTATTGTTGTTCATCTCTTATTATGTCTAATGTATGAATTAAACTTTATTATGTGCATGTATGATAAAAACATAGTATATATATAGTTAGGTACCATCTGTGGTTTCAGGCATCCACTGGGGGGGTCTTGCAACATATATCCTACAGCTGAGTGGGAGGGGCTACTGGAGAGAGAAGACGATATGAAGACAGAGTTAAGACACTGAAGTGATTTATCTGCAACCAAGGAATGCCAAAGATTTCTGCCAATCACCAGAATCTGGAAGAAACAAGGAAGGGTTTCTCCTTTAGAGCTTTCAGGGAAAGTGTGGCCATGTCAATTTTAGGTTTCTAGTCTCCAGAACTGTGAGTGAAAAAAGTTATGTTGTTTTTGTCATTCTGTTGTGGCAGCCATGTGAATGTAATATAATGCTCATTCCAGAGGTTAAAAACATTGTGTTAAAGAAATGTTATGAATTTCCATTTAGATAATTCTCTAACAAGGAATTGGCAAACATTTCCCATAAAGTGTCAGATAATAAACATTTTTGGTTTTGTATGACATATGTTCTCTGTCACAGTTATTCAGCTCTGCCATTGTAGCATAACAACAGTCATAGGCAATCTGCAAATAAATGAGCATGGCTGTTCTCCAATAAAACATCATTTGACCTGTGCTCTAGACTTTGTCTTGCTTTCCTGCAACTTTGTCTTTTTCATGTAGATGGTCAGATTTATTTCCCTTCGGCTGATATGCAGAAACTTGCTCTCTTCTGGGTTTTCAGATTGATATCTTTTGTAACATGGTACCCAAATATGGTACATAGAATAGTAATCCATGTAGCCTGTCAACATGTTACCTTATGTGGCAAACAGGGGTCTTTTTATATGTGAGTAAACCAAGAATATTCTGATAGTGATATTTTTCCATATTACTTAGGTGGCCCCAGTGTCATTAAAAGTCTTTAATAAGGTGGTAGGAGGATCATAGTCTGAAAGGCGATGGAAAGTCAAATACCAAGAGGCAAAGATTAGAAGATTCTTTGTTCAGGATAAAAGATAGAGACATGAGTCAAGGAATACAGGTGACCTGCAGCAGCCTGAAAAGGTATGGAAAGAGATTCTCTTTACAGCTCCTAAAAGAACACAGTACTGCTTGTCCATTTTAGATTTCTGACCTCTAGAACTCCAAGAGAATACATTTGTGTAGTTACAAACAACTAAACAAGTGCTAATTTATTATGACAGCAATAAAAATCTTACATGCCAGAGTTGTGCTTCTTCTATTCCTAGAATAAAATAATTTCTTTAGACTTAGGTTCCCTCTACTTATTTCCATGTATTGGTGACTATAAGGCCTCAATAAGCAACATTCAACAATTTAGTCACTGTGCACTACTAAACAGTCCCCTATGGAAAGGCCTACACTTTGGAACTGTGCTTTTCTAGAGGACTAGAAGTCAAACATGGATCTGAATAAACAAAGAAAAACAAAATAACCAATCTTCTCAAATGTTAGGTGTCTTAGCTGGACCAGTGTGATAGCTAAATGTGGCTTACTATGTATAAAAGCAAAAAAATCTAATGCTGAGAGACACCTTCTTTGAGTCCATACTGATCAGGGTCTGGGCCTAGAGTCTGTGACAATGTTGGGCAGGTACTGATCTCTCTACTACAAGCACAATCCTAGCTGGGGAAGATTATTACTGATTATAATTAAGAAGTTCATAAACTGATATTCAGATTCAATTCTTGGAGGATTACTGTCAGAAAATGAAATCTTAGGAGTACTTCCCAAAGAAAAGGTTATCACAAAAATCCCTGGAAATTGAATTCATTGTTTGCTTACAATGTCTTTCAAAAACACTCAGAAAAGAGGATGTCCTATGGGATGTACAAAATAGCACGCCTGACCTATGGAATACAAACACTGTCAAGTATTTATAGTCCGTTTATATGTTACTCCATGAAGTTTGGTGTTGAACCTAAGTAATGATAATTTCTCGTAAGAAAATTACTAAATCTCAAATCTTCTTCAAACCAACCATTATGAGAATTTTGCCTTTCGGTGTACCAACCTTCTTTGCTGGGATCTGAACAGTTACCCTCAAGCAACCTTCTGCCCTATCCAAAGGCAATCAATCACACTTCCAACTACAATATTATACATTTGTACTGATTGTTTTTCAATCTTATATGCATGTCATTATAACTACATACTATTTTGCATCCATCTTTGTTTACTGAAATTATGTTTATGTGATTAGGTTATGATGTCTGTACAACTGTAGTACACCTATTTTAATTTTTACACAGTGTTCAAGAATGTTTCTAAAGAATTATCAAATTTCTCAATGTTTCCCAAGTTTTGCATTTTTACTACAGTACACCTTCTTGCACACTTACATTCATATATATGTGAAGAAGTGGCTAAAACAGTCTTTAAGCTCTTACATAAATCAGCTATGCCAAGGGCATCTCTTGGATGAAGCTACGCATAAAAATAAATCAGATATACTTAATATATAGTTAATTATTTTTCTGAGATCCTCTTGGAAAAAGAATCATTGTTTTATCAAATTACTAATATATTTTATATTTTTTTTCCTATGGCAAGTTTTGTTAGTTTGTGTTATAAGAGGAGTATCTATTAAATATATATGTCAGAAATTTAAAAAAAATGGCTCCCTATATTAAATGTGAGAAAAGTTCATACACAATGTTAATAGGAATGAATTGTGCTATTTCTACTGATACCAGTGTTTAAAGAGTTGTCTCAAGCTTTGATACATATTTTTTTATCCAAATGCTTGGCAGGCACAATGTAAAATTCTCCAAAACTATTCATTATAATTCTTCTTATTATTAATTAAACAGTGATCAAGACTGTGAAGTTGAACTATGGAGAATAAATTCCTTAAGATTAATGTTATATTCCTACTGGTTACTGACTATAGTCTTGACTAGCACTAAGATTAGAATGCTACATCCATGGAAACACACTCAATCTTCTCAAATGGAAACTTTTATGTTCACGATAAATGTTTTCACAATTTAAGATAATTAAGAAGCCAAGGTCAGCTATTTTTTGCCATCAAAAAAGAAATGACTTAAAAGGCTTTGAGCAAAACATATTCAGGCAGTCAATAATGTCAGAAATATGTCCTTAACTTACAGGTTATGGTTTATTAAATTTGTTAGTTGTTATTTATTCTAAATTCTACAACTAAATATGCCTAAAAGAGAAAATAGTATACATGGGAGGAAAATAGGAAGGTGATAAGGCTGAGATCAAAGGCAAAGTGTAATGGTTGATATCACACTCATCAGAAAAATGAAGCCAGAAACTAAGAGTAGTTTTATATGACTCTACTAACCACTAACCCAGCTCTAAATAGAGTAGTATTAGCTATAAAACAAAACTCTCATTTAACTTATATTATGTAAACAAATATTATATATGGAACTGATGGGCTTATAATCTTTGGTTTCTTTAATTATTAAAGAATATACTTTCATAAAATAATATTTGATATGTTGCTGTTTGTACTCATTATGGAGCAAATGCTTTAACATCTAAAGTTAAATATTAAACTACTGGACATTTTTAAAAATATTTCTTGATATTATGCTCTAAATACATTGGCTTCACACTTATTACTCTTTCCTTGGATAATTGTTGTTGTTGTTGTTGTTGTTGAATCATTGAGGGTACAATGAGCCAGGTTATTTTGCCTGCATTTTCTGGGTCCCTCTGGCAAATAGAAGTACCTCTATTAATAGTGTCCTGCCCCAAGAGGTGTGTCACACACCCTGGCCCCACAATCCCTTCCCTTCTTCCCTCTCTCCCCTCTCCCATTTCTCCTGCCCCCATCATATATTAACATCAATTTTCCTCATCTCAGAATTGAGTACATTGGATTCTTGCTTCTCCATTCTTGTGATGCTTTACTGAGAAGAATGTATTTCAACTCCAAATTAATACAAAAGATGTAAAGTCACTCATCCTTTTTAGTGGCTATATAGTATTTCATGTTATACATATACCACAGCTTGTTAATCAATTCCTAGATTGGTGGGCATTTAGGTTGTTTCCACAATTTAGCCATTGTAAATTGAGCTGCAATCAACAGTCTATTGTAAATGTCTTTATGATAGAATGATTTTTTTCCCTCTGTGTAGATGCCAGTAATGGGATTGCAGGATCAAATAACAAGAACAGTCACTGGGAGAAATAATCCCTATTCAATAAATGGTGCTGGGAGAACTTGATAACCACATTAGAGGACTGAAACTGGACCCACACCTTTCTCAACTCACTAAAATTGATTCAAGAGGGATAAAAGATCTAAATTTAAGGCATGAATCAATAAAAATCCTTGAAGAAAGTGTGGGGAAGATGCTTGAAGATACCAATCTAGGGAAAGATTTTATTATAATAAAATCTTTATATTATATAAAGACTTTATATTAATATAAAGACTTCCATGGCAATTGCAACAACAAAAAGAATAAACACATGGGACTTAATTAAACTGAAAGGCTTCTGTACAGCTAAAGAGACAACAACCAAAGCAAATAGACAACCATGAGAATGGGAAATGATAGTTGCTTATTAGGAATCAGAAAAAAGCTTGATAACTAGAATCTATAGAGAAACCAAATTAATCCACATGAAAAAGGCAACAATCCTTTATATCAATGAATAAGAGAATGAATAGAACCTCTAAAGAAGGCGAATGGCTAACAAACACATGAAAAAATGCTAAACATCCCTAATTATTAGAGAAATGCAAATCAAAAACCACCCTGAGATATCATCTAACC
>CAUYPK010142741.1:0-21729 GCA_963574355.1 Loris lydekkerianus
ACTGGGAAAATGCCAGGAAGGCTATGTTGAATATTGGGATGAAAATGTGTCAAATGGTTTATGAAGCTAGTATATGATGCCCCATGATCATATCAATGTACACAGCTATGATTTAATAAAAAAAAAAAAGAAAGAAAAAAAAATAATAATTTACAGTGTTGTTTCTTGGATGATAAAAAGAATATGGGTTCATTTTAAGCAAATTGTAGAAAATAAGCAACAGAAAGAAAAATGAAGACCCTCTCATTTCACTTAGAAGTAGCAGCTTTTAAAGTATACATTAACGTTTAATAAGATTTTGTGCTTTACCTTGTATTATTTTCATTTTCCATGTTGGTAAGGTCCATTATTTAAATCATGGGCAAAGGATTTTATTTATTAAACTTACCATAATTTAACTCTTGTCTAATTTTAATTGGTAGGTTTTTTTCAGATTTTAACTCCCAATAATCCTATAAATTACATTTTTCTACAGATGTCTGTCATTTTGTTGGAGTAGGATATAACAGGGGAGTAACTTGGAGTGATACTGTGGGACATGATTGGGACTCACTCTTCTTAAAGGACTGTCCCAGGGCCCACTCCTGACACAGCGCCTGTCCCACGAGTGCTCACCGGGCATCTGCGCTCTCTGCCCGCCACACCCCAGACACACTCGGTTCATCCGCGTCCTTAAAGGATGCAGGGCTCAGGGCTCAGCTACAACTTGAACTTTACCTTAGAAATATAAACAATGTAGCCATTTGTACCCTCATATTAATCTGGAAATTTAGAGGAAAAATAAGGACTGAGGAATAATTATTTACTCGAGGTATAATTTCATTGGCAAAAGCTTAAATACTTTGGCTCCTAATAAGCAAGTGATCAATAAAATTAATTATTACTCCCCTTTAGGAATAAATCAAGATTTACCATTTTTAGATGTCCCTGTAGCTCTTACCTTAAGTAAAATCACGCTGCCTTTTGGCTGCTGTCTTGCTGGTGTTGTGAGCGCCTTGAGTGTACAGGGACATCGCAGTAGCTCACATTTGGTGGGCACTCTGCCAGGCCCTGTGGCTTTCATTTGGTGGACACCAGGCCTCGCTGAAAGGCCTCCTGGCAGACTGGACCCCACGCTGACAGCCTTGCTTTCTCCTTTTGCTGCTATAAAAGACCCTCTTCCTCTCTCATGGTGTTGGCTGTGCCCAAGGCTGCCTCCCCACAAAGTCCTGGGCCACAGACAAAGCCTCCGCAGAGGTGCAGTGAAGTCTCAGCCATGAGGGCAGGAGGAGAAGGTTTTCAGGTGGGGACCTCACAGACTCTTCACAGGAAGAGCTCTCAGCTCCCGCGGGACAGCAGCCCCCTTCCCGGGACCCACTGAGCACCCACCCTGCCACTTCTCCACAGGCTCCTCTTCCACACTCAGGTCACCAAAGATGCACCTGTAGCCTCAGGTAGGGAGACACAGGTGCCTCGGACTGGGTCAGCCTTGCCTTAATTTCCTGTTGGCTGCTGTAACAAATCCCCACAAACTTAGTAGTCAAAATGGTGCAGATTTATTACCTTCCAGTCTCTAGGTTAGGATAAGTGGCACTGGGATGGAATTTAGGTCGGCAGCCCTGAAGCCCTTTGGAGTCGTCAGGGGAGAATCATCCTCTCTCCTTTCCATTGTCCAGAGGCCGCCTGAGTTCCCGGCTGGCCCTCAAAGCCAAATTGCAGCCAGACTCTGCCTCTTTCTTCTCTTTCTTACTTCTAAAGACCTTTGAGATTGCAGTGGGCTCATCCAGGTAGTCCAGGAAAGCCTCATTTCCGTATATTAACTCAGCTCTGGGTTACCCAGAGGGTCTACTCACAGGTTCTGGGCACTGGTGAGCACCTGAGAGGGTAACGTTCTGAGGACCACCAGTTCTGCCTCTTTGCTGATTCCTGAGGTCGTACGGATGTGGTGGGTATTCAGATGACATTTTCATCAAAGCAGAAGATGGTCTCAATTAACTCAAACTAGGGACTCAAAGTTACATTTTATTACTCCTTTATACAAGCTTTAATATGTGTCTTAGTTAGATCTTGTGTATCTTCACTCAATGCTGCAGGATTTTTTTTTTTTTTTTAACAGCAAAATGTCCAAGTCCATCTAATATGAAGTGATAGCATTTAACTGTCCACCATGATAAGTCAATTGATGTCAGCAAAGAGGTTTCATCTTTCTGGGCTTTGCTCTGACTCTGAAATCCATGGGCATCTGACCTTATAAGAATAAGTAGTTGACATCTTTGTATTTACTACCATTCTGATTAAAAATGGTTTCTAAAATGTGTACTGGTCAGAAATTGATTGACAGTGACAGTTGGAACTGTGCAAACTTGACTCTTGCACTTGTAGCTTGCTCGACAGTTCCTTCTTGGAGTTACTCACTGTGATCATAGTAGCGACAACACTGTCCTCCAGACTCAGGGTCACATCGATTATTTTATATAAAATTCCTGAAACCCAATGACATGGGGAACTGAGCTCACAGCTGAGTGCTCGTCACGGCTCTGTAGCCAAGAGATCTGCATTGCCTTGGTTTCCCTCACCTCCCGTGGAGACCGTGACTTTGCATGACCTTGAGAAGTGACCTTAAGATGTACAACATCAGTGGCTGAAGTTCTGGTGGGAACGTCACCAAGTGTCAAAGGACAATCTAGAGCCGTTTTCTACCAGGTTCAAGAGGTCACAAAGCTCAAGGTGTGACGTGTCCCCAGCGCTGGGCTAGAGCTCAGGGCTGACCGTTACTCCTCCAGGTCTCCAAGGGGCTCAGAAGCCCTCACGGTCGTCCTCAAGGCCGTAGCCTCCCGAGGTCATGAATCACCTTCCGCCATAATTCCTGTCTCTACTTCTGTTCTTTTCTCCGTTCCTGAAGATTCTTTTTCCATCCTCCATGGCTAGTTTTTAAAATCAGTTAGATGTAAGCATTCCACGTTGTATATCAAATTAGCACATTGTACCTCATAAATGCATTTATGTACACAGTTATGATTTAATAAAGAATTAAAAAATAAAAATAAATAAAATCACTCTGGGCGCAGTAGTGAGCCTTGCTGGAAGGCCTTATGCCCTGAGCAGTACCCCGTCCCGTGCTGAGAGACAGGCGGTGCCCTCACCAGTCGAGCTGGCCGTGTGCTGGACACAGATGTCCCCTCCTGTCATGCAATTGATGTAATTCGGAATGTGTGATTGGGCACGACATGGCACGCTGCTGCTGCAGGGAAAACACTCTGCACATCTGTGTCCTGATAAGCCTTCAAAATAATGCATGGGGAGGGGGGAGTTCTCCTGCCCCAAGACAGCTGGTCGGCTGGAGAGCCGGAAGAATTCCTGGACTTCTGTTTCCAGGGAGGACATGGACCAGCCACAGCAAGCAGGTCACCGGGCAGTGCCCACAGGCCAGGGTGTGGGAGCTGTGTGTCTGGCTTGGCCACCCTGTGTTTCTGCCACTGCCATCCCTCTGAACAGGCTCTGCTGCTGGAGACTGTGGTCCCTGTGGCAGGAGGAGCCCTTAACACATGTAGTGGTTTTGCTTCCACTGAGCTGGCGCGGGCTGCTCTTCTCCCAGGACCTCTGACCCTGTCACTCCTACTGGAACTCAGGGCCACGATCCCTGCTGTCCACTCCACCGAGGGTGGTCAGAGTAGAGCAAGGGCATCGGTGTGCAGGCATTTCACCTCCATGAGCACCATGCAGGGACAGGTCATCCTTTTGTAGTTACATCATTATTTACCCCTTGTTTGTTAACCAAGACTCTGGCAAAAGTTTACTGTTTGGTTTTGTAAATGGGCACACAAAAAAACCCCACCTTGAGTGGTTTTGGGGAAACCATCTCTCTCCACCAAAGACTAGAGCACAAGGTGGCGTTTCTCCAGATTGTGACTTTTCACAGAAGTAGATCTGGTCTGGTGGAACACGCCAATATTGGCATCCTTCACAATTGGGCATCTGCCTGTGGACGGAACAGGTGTGATCCAGGTCTCGTCTGATAGGGTGACCTGTTAGTGATCCAGGTCTCGTCTGATAGGGTGACACATATATAGCATCCTTCACAAGGCGGGGCACCTCCCTGTGGACTGAACACGTGTGATCTAAATAGAAACATGTTGATGGTGTGGCCTCTGAGGCTCTGAGTATATTCTGTTACAGTCCTTTCTTCATCACCTTTTGGTTGTGTCTAGAATTTAGTCATTCAAAACTTCAAGCCTGTCAGTGCACACTGTCAATCTTCCGTGTAGTTTTCTTCTGGAACAGCTGCTAACAAAGTTGCCAATTAGGGAGAATGTTTTCTGTGATGTATTTTTTCACTAGAAACAAACTTGGAGACTCACAGTTGTTGCATATCCTGAAAAGTATTGTATAATGTTTGTATGCCAAGAGTGACTTAACTACGTTGCTTCCAGCTCCCAACCATAGTCCAAAAATAAAAAACAACCAACCTTCAGGACACATGTGCCTTCAGGCCCCATGTACTCTGCATGCAAGTCTTAGGTGTCCTATGGACAAAGGCCCCCGGGCTGGGGGTGACACACAGCACCCCAGGCTCTCCCTGTAGGGTCCTGGCATTTATTTGAAAGGAAGCGTCCCCCACACAGGGTCAAATGTATATTCTACATTATATGTGACTGGTGAGCAAAGAAGTTTCTGAGTTTGCGGGGTGCTTGTCCACCGCTAGCTTAATAAAAACATTTTTTAATTTTTTATAAAGTCTATGAATAGGGACCCTTGTTATTCCTGGAGAAGTAGGACCTTAAATCCGGCTATGCTGATTAAGGACGGTGCCACGTGAGGACATGGTCAGATTTAAGCAAACCATAAGAAGATAAGGTTGTGTAAAGGATTATTATACTACCAAAATAATTTTGTTCTATTTGCAAAAGAATTCACCAAGACTGTCTTTGAAGACTGAACCTTTTTAGGGCTTTTAAAATAGGATTAGCCTTCCTTCCTTCACATTGCTGTTCAGAAAATTGTAATGAAATGCGTTTTACTCAGCACAATTCCAGTCCCTCTACATGAACATTTCGTCTCCTTCCTTGTCTCATCCCACCTTGGGGTGGGGCCGCCAGGTGCCCTCCTTAGAGGCCCTTCCCCAGAGCAGCCCCTGCAGGGAAGTGGAAGCTGAATGATCAGATACAAGCATCAGTTCACTTTCTGTCACTTGTCTACGGAGCTCCTACTGTGTGCCAGGTAGTATTATAGGTGACGTCTTCATGAGACCAAATTAATATATGGAGGAGACAGATGTAGGACAGGATATTTTTCTTCCAGCTAGAACATCAAGTTACTTCATAACATGAAGTGAAATTCTGTAGTTAGTCTTTAGTGCTGAGTCCTGGAAGACTCCTGATGTGGCACTAACCATTACTAGTTACATGAAAGGTTAGAGACATCGGGCCACATGCATGCTTGTTTTGTGTGTCCATCCATTTGGGAGATGTGTTCGGGGCCTGTGCTCCTTTTCAGGCTGTGTGATCAGCAGGGATCGACAAAGGGGAAGAGACAGACTTGGCCTCTGTGCTCATGGATTTATTTTTAGGGAAGTTTTTCCCTTTAAACTAATAATAAACTCTTGTTGTCCAGTTACTTAAGTGATGCAAGCCCACACTACTGATGTCTTTTTCTTTTTTCCCTTTTCTCCCTCCTTCCTTCCTTCTACCAATCGATGTACATATTTTTAAAGTTAATTCCTGGTGTCATAAGGTCGTATGGGAGTAAGCAGCTCAGAGCAGTGCAGGGATTCTGAGGAGGGAGAAACAGGTGTCGTGTCTTGGCAGGTGGTGAGTACAGACGAGAAAGGCAGACACACTTTCCAGCTTCCCAGATTTGTCCCTGGTCTTCCCTCTGTCTTGATTATTTTTACTCTGCTCAAAAAAGAAAAAAGATGTCTTTCATAAGACATCAATACAGATTTAAAAGTCACTTTTAAGATCATACTTTTTCATCCATTGAACATGGCAGAGAAGAAGGAGGAACAGGTTCAAATTAGGTTTGCTGAGACGTGTGCTGTGACAGGACACACAAACTTGTTGTTTTGTGAAGACATTCATTGGTGTGCCAACTTCAGAAATTCAAAAGAAGAGTCTTGGCAGCATTATAGCATCAAATATCAAGACTATGTGAAAATGATTCGTACATTGCATCAGTAATAATTTTCTCTTTCTTTCCTTCCAACCGGGGTGGTTGTGCCTACCATACACTCACAAGCTAAACCCCAAAGAGTGGGTGTAAATTTAAGAATAGGAAATTAGGACATTATGAGGTCAATTAACTTCACAAACTCAGCCTAGAAAAGTGCTCCATGCTTCATGGTCACCAGATGTCCAAGGGGGAGTGCTTTGAAGGTGACCATAGTGATATTCATCAATGAGGTAGCAGAGCTTTTTCTTGGATGAGTTCACGAACTTAATTGTCCAACCTAGTATTCTGTTTGAGGTTCTTACCAGCGTAACTTTTGATTTAAATGTCTTAGTCATGAAAACTGGAAATCTCCTCCAACTCCAAGACGTGGTAGGAGCTGAGCACTGACTGAGGGCCTGCAGCCTGCCGAGGTCCCCCTGGGAGCTGGAGGGAGGGGGACGCCATTCTTTAATCTAAAGACTCTGCCTCTGTGGGAGAGGAGCAATGACATGTTTGGAAGGTGGCGACTGCTGTGTCAAGGGACACTGAACCTCACTTTCAAATAATGTAATCCAGGGTCATATGGGATTGATGGGCATATTATCCTTTTCTTGTTTTGCTGTGGAGAGAATTATGCAATTGATTGGACACATATGCTTTTATTTGTATTGCTATAAAAAATAATTACTTAATGTTTAAAAATGATAAACAAAGGGTAGAAAGATGAAAGTAACCAAATCCCTTCCATCTAGAAATTGTCATGTTGATGTCCTTTTAATCCAATCTTTCCCATGTTTGCACACATTTCTTAAAAATTTAAGTCTGTATTATTAAGTTTTTAAGGCAAAGCATCAAATATTTTACTCAAGAAATATATCGCCAGTGAATTTACATTTTATTTAATAAGATGATCAGTTATTAATAATGAGGATTAAAGAAAAAAGAGGGGACAGGAAGGGGACGGTCCACCCACACTGGCACCTGAGATCATCACAAACCGCAGAGACAGAGTAAAGAGGATGCTCAGCCCCTGTAGGTCAGGGAGCCCCTACTTACGGGGCGGCTTCTTGTAAAAGGGCTCACTTTGCACTGTCATCTCATGATATGGGGACAGAGACACCTTTGCTTGTACAGTGCACAAAGCATTTCTATCACAAGTTGAGCTCTGAGCTGCCTTTGCAGCAGAGCTGTGGCTCACGGGTGAAGAGCACTGAGACAGGGGTGCTCAGGTCCGTCTCTGGCTGTGGTTTTGCTGGTGGATGCTGGGCCCACGGCTACCCCTGGATGAACATCACCCAGCACAGTGGTTCTCGAGCACTTGGAAAACAGTGCTCTCCATATACCTTGCAAGCAGAGAAATTTTGTCTTCAAGTACATGTTTGCAGAAGCCTTATCTCTGTTGTAGATAAATCCAAAACTATACCAAGGGACACCACCCTTCCTTCTCTGCCATGGAATCAATCACTCCTGGGTGCCCAGTGGGGCCTTGATCAGGCCTGACAGGCTCACTGACCCAGTGAGCAGGGTACTGGGCGCACCTGGCCAGGGCGGTCTCAGCAGCAGCAGACCTGGACTTACCCTGAGCTGCTCTGAGCAGCAGCTCAGACTGTTTCTCCCTATGACCCAGGGTCCTGAGAAACCCCAGGGATCCAGATATATAGAACAGTCAACAGAGAAAGCTTGAAACATTGTATCTCCTTTCCACATGCAATGCTCCTGTCTTTTTACTGAGGATGGATAACAATGTACCTTTTTTGACAGAAGAATATTTTAAATGAAAAATATAAAAGGCTAGGTTTTGTATGCACTTCCTACTGGGTGCAGCCCTGGGAGTTGTATGTGACCAACTATCCCAGCCTTCCCCTGACCGTGGGGTTCCCAGGACACCCCAACTGTCAGGGTGAGGCAGACCTGGTTTAGATGCCACCTCTGCCCCTCACAAACGCACTATCATGCAACCTTGAGGGGCTCCCTAAACTCCCCCTTTTTGGAGGAAGGACAATCGCAACCCTGGTGCTTACGGGGCTGGGAATTTGTGCAGCAGGTCTGGCACCCAGTGAGCACTCTGGGCAGCACACAGACATCACTGGTCGTCTTCAGAGAAGCCCAGCCTTGCTGACTTTCCGTGGGCCTTGAGGATACGGTGGTCAAAAGGAGTGTCCGCTGAAGCGAGGTGTGCAGGGCAACACCGTAAATGCACACAGAAATGGCTCAATGCTAAGGCAGAGAGCGCTTCTGGAGACCTTAGCATGACCAAACCCCATTCCTCACCACACCACGCTCCGTCAGCCCGCTGAAACCACTATGTCAGGAAAGCGCAGGCATTTACTATAACAGAATGGCCCCTTTTTGTGCCCTGTTCTCACTTTGGTTGTGTGTGATGAAGCCACCTGTGTGTCAGCATTTGGCACAGATCAAGTTCGGCACATGCCCCAGGTCCAGGTGCTGTATTGAAAGCGCCAGTTCCTGGTTGGTGTGAATGTTTCGGACCTGCAGGGATTGGGGGGAGAGGCAGCGGGGTAGGGCCCTCGAGGCGCTGCATGGGGCAGGAAGCAGAAGGGGCCAGAAAATACCTTCTCCAAAACCCTCTATCTTACTTGAACAAAAGAAAGCCAATGGGTCTCTGGCAGTTTTCGGGCTGAAGGAGAACGCGGAATCTGAGATGTCAGGGCGCGTGGTGACCTGTGAATTCCCAGGCTCCCTGGGGACTATGAATGCGCACAATGCCATATTGTCCCTACGTGCCTCAAAATTCAGAAGAAGTGCAAATAAAACCACTGGGTTTTCAACAGAGAGCAGCTTTCCCGCCCCTCTGCCTGCTAGTATTATAAACCCCACTCGGAATCAGGCTTTCCTGATATGGCAGAAATAGCTTCTGTTAATTAAAAATGAAGGGTACATGGAAGAGCATTGAACATTATAAAAAATATGGAAGCAGGTAGAGCAATATGAATTCACAATTCACCGTGGGGATAAGCCAGTTATCCGAGGGGGCTTTCAGCACGCTGCCGGGGCTGTGCTGGTGTCTGTATGGAATGTGCAGGGACTGGGGAGGGGGCTCTCCGCTCACCTGAACCGTCCTGAATGTGGCAGAACTGTAAGAAGGGGACAGGTGAACCCCAAAGGGCCAGAGCAACCAAGAACCACACTTTCACCTACAGAGGCCAGATGACTGCTGAGGACAGACCTTGGAAATGGAAACTCTAGTTGCCACAACAAATCTACTTTCAAAAAAGAGAGAAATTGATGGGTTCTGGCAGTGCCTTGGCAGGTGGACCACACACAAAGGACGAGGCATCTCCAGAGAGGGCAGGGCCAGGTGAAGGTCAAAGCCTAGAGCTCAGGAGTGGGGTCTGGGCCAAGGTCCCCAAGGGAAGGCAATGAAACCTGAACGTCCATTTTATTTCAATATATGCACAAAAACCAAGCAAGGGCTGCCTGAAGGAGCACAGCAACAATTCATCTAGGTAGATGGGTGCAAACACAGGTTCTCTACCTGAGATTGGAACTGGAAAGGAAACGCCACGATTTGAGCAAGGACATTCCATCAGCTTCTATGTCCACTGCTTCCTGAAATACATCAGTGTAGAAGGACTAGAGATTTTCAGGTAGGGTGGGCCCCTGAGGACTGCAGTGCTGCTGACCTCGCCGTGTGCGGAATAAAATTCTGCATCTCTCTGCTTCCTCCTTATCTGTAAAGTCTGCAACTCGAGCATTAATACACAGCAAATTCATGTAATAAGTACCAAAAATAATACTTCTAACTTGCCGCGATCTACCCCCATTGTCAATGCATTGCATGAAGCCCCCGGGTGGTAGCAGGACCTGTGAATTCAGCAGCGCACACCTGCGTCTTCCCTGTCTGGTCCACAGACAGGTCCCCCTTTCTTCTTTCCTGACCTTCAGAGAAGAATAGCAAAACAAGTGTGAAATTAAAAGCTCCTCCAACACTATTATTTTTAATCGCGATGATCTAGAAGAGAGCATACGTGTGAGTTGTATTCTGGTTCCTCACAGTCTGCTTCATTCCAATTTGTAAGGAGCAGAGGGATGAGCACACAGTAGACAGACTAATGTGCCCTCAGGATTCACAAATGTTGCTGCTGGACCTGATCAGCATGAGCGAGTTGTCATCTAGAACTTGCAGAACAGGTTTTCATAGCAGACTGATTTTGTATTTAATACACAAACAAGCATGGACTTGCCTAAGAGCCTGGTCATAAGATTGGTGTCGTGTGCCTGCCGTCCTGCCACAAGTCAGGCAAAGCAAAACCAACCCAAACGAAAGCTCTGTAAACAAACATGTTTCTGAGAAGGGAGCATCATTCATGCATGGGGGCTGTTACGGGACACAGCAGAGTGCCACCACATCAGACCCCTCTCCGTGTCCATGGTGGATGCCTTCTGTTCAGCTCCAGAGCTGCATGAGCTGACTCCTAACTCTCCAAGCAGCTGCCATGTCCTGGGCTCCTCTTCTGTCCGAGGGAAGCTGACGTAGGTGGGCCTGCTCTCCCGTCAGAACTGCTCTCAGAGGCACATCGGAGAGGGCATCTGTGCTGCTCGGCTTGGCCTGAGTGCTGTGCACAGGAGCCACCCCCGGTTCTCTCTTCCAACATGCCATGAGTGTACCGTGGTCTCAGATAGCAGAGGCCACTCCAGCCAGGCCCAGTGTCTGTGAGGTGTCAGAGAGAGCCTCAGAGATGTGAGTAAAGTCCTCAGGGCAGCTCCCAGAGCCTGGAGGGCCCCTCCATCTTGCGGTCTTCCATCTCCAGGACTGAGGAGATTCAGGAGGAGACTCCAGGACTGGCCATTGTGCCTGCAGTTCAGTCCTCACTGCCCCGTGTTTAGCTTCACTTCTTTGGACCCCTTCTTGAGCTGCTCCTCACTGACTATGTGGCATCAGGGGCACTTGGTGAGTGGTGGGCGTGGCAGATGCTACCTCCAGCCAGCCTGGGGACTCTAACACCTGAATTCTGATGCGAGCCCCCATGTCTTAGAGTCTCTGAAGGGGCACAGTAATAAGAAGTATTCCTTGAGTAGCAACGCTGATCCAGAGATGCGGCAGTGACAGGGCCCAGGGCGAGACAGTCAGCAGCATTGCCCTAGAGGGCTTTCCTGCTGAAACACACATCGCCATCCTTGAACTTAAAGAAAAGAGCTGCACGATCCCTACAGCCTGTCTTAACTCCCAGGAAGTCATCACCCAGTGGGTCACTTGAAGAATGAGTGATTTCCTCCTAGAATACCAGGGCTGCCACTCTGGACACTGTGGCAGCATCTTACACTCAGATCCTGCTCATGGTCCCCAAACCGTGGTCCCCCATGATGCTTTGCAGAAGAACCTGCCATTCCCCTTTTACAGATGCACCTACTCGGGCCAAGGGAGCCTGATGAAGCTGAAGGAAGTGCCGCCCTAAGCCCAGCCCTTGCTCTGTGGGATGCTGACCTGTAGGGTAAAGACCATGGCTCCAGGCAGCCCTGAGGGGCACAAGTGCAGGGCCAGAACCCCTCAGGGCTTCTCGTGGGCACCGCGACAGCTCCGTGGAGCAGCTTCCCTGGATAGCCACCCGCCTCTCACGCCCTCCTTTTCCTTCCTGGGAAACACCTGTCCCCTCCACACCAGACCTAACTTTTCCACGTGAGCAGCCTTCGCAACAGCACCCGTTCTTTATTTGTCCTTCCACGATGGAAATGAATAATCTGCAGTGTACACCTTACTGTGTAGTTGCCACTGTGTTTGCTCTCTCTAGAATATGTGCAAAATCAGCCTTTGCATAATTGCAAGCTTAAATTTCCCCCCATCTTTTTTTTTTTTTTTTTTTTTTGTTAAATCATGGCTGTGTACATTGATATGATCATGGGGCATCATACACTAGCTTCATAGACCGTTTGACACATTTTCATCACACTGGTTGACACAGCCTTCCTGGTATTTTCTTAGTTATTGTGCTAAGACATTTACATTCTACATTTACTAAGTTTCACATGTGCCCTTGTAAGATGCACCGCAGGTGTAATCCCAGCAATCACCCTCCCTCTACCCCCCTCCCCCCTCCCTTTCCCCCTTCCCCCTTCCCGCTATTCTTAGGTTGTAACTGGGTTATAGCTTTCATGTGAAAGTCCTAAATTAGTTTCATAGTAGGTCTGAGCACATTGGGTACTTTTTCTTCCATTCTTGAGATACTTTACTAAGAAGAATATTTTCCAGCTCCATCCATGTAAACATAAATTGTGGTATATGTACACCATGGAATATCATGCAGCCTTAAAGAAAGATGGAGACTGTATCCCCCATTGTTGAGTGGATTTGCAGTATCAGTTTTCAGGTCTTTCTGGTTCAACAGAACTTGTGCATAGCTCTGAAAATAACCGGTTATTTGTTCTGATTAGTTTTAAAAATCAAACCAGAATCCAAAGAACAGAACAAAACAAATACAACAAACTAGGAGCCTAGAGGGCCACTGGGCAGGTGACAGCAGACCCAAAGGCTTGGGTTCCTAAGCCAGGAGTTGATTCTTTGTTATTGTTGTTATTTTTCCTCAACAAACCTTTAATATCTCAGGTGGTGACTCAGCCACCCTGCACATTTGCGAATCAGTGAGAGGCAGACAGACAGACAGACAGACAGATCCAGGGTGGACAAGTGCGAGGCAGAGTACGTCTCCCTCCCACTACCCCACAGCTTGGCATGTTCCTCTCACACGTGAGCATTTAGTTGTCAATATTTTTTCTAGGAGCCCGTGAGATGGGAAGTGGGGAATTTTTTTACATTTTTTTAAACTCAAGAGGCATTGAGTTTTTAAAAAGCATTGGGTTTAAAGCCGTGCTTCTAGTGAACTTGGGAAACCACCCTTCCTACTCTTCATGTATTTGAGACACATCTGTGAGTGTAGTGACGCCCGTGTGATCTTGCTAACAGCCATGTACCTGGCGTGACCATGGGACTGTGGTCTGGGGGTTCATCACATGATCCCAGGAAACCTGAGAATGTCCAACTTTCCTCCACAAGAACATCAGACAGAGCTCTGCAGAGGCATTTACACAGGCGCCCCCTTTCTCCCCTTGAGCTCACAGCAATGTGCAGGTAGCTGAGGACCAAAGGTAAGTCAGGGGACAGTGGCTTTGAGTGCAATCCTTCAGCACAGCACGGCCACTCCATGACAGCCAGTGACGACATCAGGGCCATCAGCTCGGGTGCCTGTGGAGCCTGCAAGGCCCAGGTGCTCCCCAGGAGACTAGTTTTACACAGCCTGGTATCTGGGTGGGGAGCTGGTGGCCCCTGTCATGTGTCCCCTCCCTGCCACACGGCTTGCCAGTGGCCATGGGCAGAGCACAGGGAATTTCCAGTGTTACCATCACAGCTCAGTCAACAAGACCTGTAAATAGTCACCTGAGGAGAATTCCGTGTCAAGAACTCTGGATTCACCATCTTGGCACATCAGCATTCTGCATTCAGCTTGCTGGTGAAACCTGGTGTTATTCAGCACACATCCTAATACATTACACTCAGAACGCAGAGCTCGAAGCTCAGTCTCTTCCAGACAAAATAAAACCGTGTCCCTGAAGGGCTGAGGGAGGAGAAGCTGCTGCTGAGGACGGGGCTGCTGAGCACCCTAGACGCTGTTTTTCCCGAGTCACAGGCTTAATGCATCAGCTGCCCAGTTCCTCCTTATCGTTCCTATAAATACGTTGTTCAATTATAAAATGAAGTCGACCAGCTGGCTTTTCATGTTGAGAATCACCATTCACCATATAAAAAAGGGCTGTCAAATGAATCAAAAGGCTCCATCTACTGACAAGCCACTGAAGAATTGGAGTTATAATTTAAATGAAGAGAAAGAGGACTTGTTTTGAAGTCAAAGCTATGTTAGGCGAGTAAACAATTAAAAATAAAAATAAAGGAGGTGTCAGGTATTATTCCCTGCTTAATAATGACAAGGACTTTAAAACACATTGTTTTGCTGCAGAGGAATTTATAAATTATAAACTCGTATCTGTGGTTACCTGATTTAACTTAGATAAAGTACATTGTTTTCAAGAGGATGAAATCTTTGGAGGCAGGTTCAAACTGTGATTCTACCACTTACTAGCTGTACAGTTTAGTACTTTACAGGACATAGTATATGTTCTCTCATGTCAATATAAGGCTTGGAAAAATATATGTACATGCATATATATATAAATTCTTAACATAATGCCATGCCCACAGTGGTGTACATTAAGTAGGTGCACCTTATATTTATATTTATTATTTATAGATCGCAAAAGATTTAGGTGTCAAAGCCCACTTCTGACACCACTTGTCAGGGCCCAGGACTGGCCAGGTCTTGGGCCCGGCTTAACTAGGCTCCGGACACGGACCACTAAGCTACCTTGCTCAGGAACAATTTCTCTTAGGTGTCTGAGGGCATCTATCTACTTCAGCAGGGGAGAAAGAGAGAGTGTCTTAGAGAGAGTAAACCAGTCTTAGAGGAGATAGATCTTAGTCTTTAGTAGAGCTTGGTAATCTTCAGCAGAGAGAAACCTGGCATTCTCCAGGCAGGAGAGGAGACGGAGACAGAGTCAGAATAAGCAGGCCCATGATAGAAGGCGCACGCTCCCAACTGCCTTCTCCTCCAGCCTAATATAGGGCTGATCTCGTGCCTCTCCACACCACAGGTGTAGAGACTGCCAATTCACCACGGCTCTCATCTCGCGAGCTCTCATGCTTGTTAGGAGAGCTAAATCCCTCTCCATGCCCTTTTCACCAAGGTGTTCCATTATTGAGCTACACAGGTGTTTCTTATAACTCTCACTCCTCCTAGCCATAAGGCTGCCCTAGGCTATAAGGGCTGCTACATTTAGGTATAAATAAGCCACTTTATGTTTGTGAGAGTTTAGATGGTACAGCCTTTCAGCATAAATCTGACAAAGTCTTGTACATGTTAATGTGAATACCCTGTGACCAAGCACTTCCACTCACAGAAACTCATGCTTTTTAGGTGCTCCTTAGTAAGTGTGCTTGGCTGCAGATACAGATATTCATTGTGCTATATTTGAAATAATAAAACCATGAAAACTTAAAATTTCAAATACAAGGAAAAGGACAAATATATATTTATATATAATTGGATCTATGCATTTCTAAAAAAGAATGAGACATATCTGGAAAAGCTAATAAAGAGATCCTAATTTATATATGAAGAACTCACTTCAAACTTAATGAATAATACAAATGTATTTGTATAAAAAGATAGTCTTGTTAAATATGTATACTTAGACATATGAAATGTCTGATATGAATGTAGACATAGCTCTACATACATTTATGTATTTATACAGACATACACAAATGGTGGTGGCACAGGAAATAGCTACTTATGTTCTCAGGAGACTGCTGGCTGCAGAGTGACGGGCGTGAGGGTCTCCCTGCAGGTTCAGGAAATGTGACATCATCCTCTGTCCCTTCAGCTTATGTCCCTGTTATTAGCTTCACTTCTCCTACCTTTCTAAAAAACACATAGTCAATATGCTTTAAGATCCAGCACAAGTTTGCTTATATTTGCTAAGTAAATTATATAAATGAGGGACATTTAAATGTTTTCTTGAGAAATTGTGTTTCTAGACTGAATTTTATAGTTAGCTTATTTATTTTTTTATTTTTTTACTTTTTTTAAACTCAAGAAGCATTTATATAAATACCTCATCTGCAAAATAAGACTATTGGGCCAAAAAAATTCTAAACTCCCACTTCTAAAGTTCTATATATTTGTGATTTCAGCAAAAAAATCTTACATAATTAGGTAACAGAATCTGGAAATGTTTGCTACTATTTCGGTAAGAGACCCATTCATTGGATGATACAAAGTTTCTTTTGCTATTTGACAGTGTTTATATTGTAACTCAGTGGTAAATAACTGTGCTGCCAGTTAAATCATTATTATAAGCCCTTTGCACAAATTTTTAATATGCCACTTTTGCCAGTTGGGAGGGTCTTATTATGTACTTTTGCATCACTGCACTCTTAAGGTAATTATAAGGCTGAACTACTCCATCAGATATCCAAACTCCAGATGGAATTTATGCCACAGAGCTACCACTTCACCCTGTCTTTGACATAGGGCAATAATTATGCTGATGACAATGATGATTATGGTCTTTAACCCTTCATAGAAATACACCTAGTGTAGTCAACAGATGCATACCCAGCCTGCACATTCATAGACACTATGAGCTGTACCAGGCCATCTCATTAATGTTCCTGAGTGTCATTTTCCCAGCTACAAGGTGGCGTTAGTCGTCTGCACTTTTCAGAATATCTGAAGGAGTAAATTAACTGACACATAAACCATGAGCACAGTGTCTGAAAAACGCTAGGAGGGCGGCAACTGTGGCTCAAAGAAGTAGGGCGCCGTCCAAAAACTGCAAAAAAAAAAAAAAAAAAAAAAACCCTCTCTAGGAGGTATTGTTAATTCCCTTTCCAGTATTTTTCAGGATTATATAAATCAGTACAAAATCTGAGTTAAACTAAAGTTATCGTTGATAATTTAGTGGAAATGACCTTTTTATAAAGTACAAGATGCATACGTTTCAACTTCAACTAATTTTAAAATAATGGTATTGAATAAATCTGAAATATTCTCCCTAAAATGAGTCTTTTTTCCTGGCTCACACCAAAAGGATAAGGGCAGGTACTGGGTGCTTCTTAGCAGTGGTCGCTGCTAAACTCGCTGGACATGGGCGCTGGGCGGGGCTGGCAGACATGAGGCACAGGCTCCCTCTGAGCCTCACCCTGGGCATCTCTGCAGTCACCCTTGCAGCCTCCTCACCGTGGTTCTACAGACATTCCAGGGCTGTGAGTTTGCAGGAAACACACAGAATCCCACCGTGGGGTTGTGAAGCTCAAGGTGACAGATGCTTCAGTTGAGATGCCACGTGGTAAGTGGGATGACCTCTGAGTCTGAAGTTCAGAGGTGAGTTCCAGCCTAGAAATTTGCTTTAGGGAGTCCCCGGTGTAGAGATGGTATTTAATGCCAGATCAGGTAAAAAATGTGCAGAGGCAGAAGAGACAAGATCTGAGGCCTGAGCCCTGCAGCTGTCCACAGTTGGGGCTCTGGCCTGGGAAGCACACCCAGAGGTCAGGGCACAGCGGGGCTGAGTACCAGGTCCTGGGGGACAGGAAAGCTGCTGCCAGGTAGCTGGAGGCAGGTGCAGCTCTGGATGTTCTCAAACTCTAAACCTGCACACAGTAGGTAAGAGAATTGTGATATGAGAGTTATATTTCATTCATCAATTTTGTATGTTTTGTTATTTAATGAATATATTTTAATCCTCATTATTTATGTTATACGGGGAGATAGGATGTTTAAAAGGCCCCTGGAGATTCCTGATTTTCACACGTGCCGCTAACTCATATGCTGACGCAGCTGTGCAAATATTCCTCATAATTGTTACTAAGAGTTTTGAGGGAAAAGCAGCCTGAACAGCCTGGGGCCCTTACCATGTGGCAGCCTCTAGGTATCCACCTTGAACGCAGCAGTGGGGAAGAACAGACTCTAGCAGGCCAGCAATCCTGCTGTGAACCCGTGGGCCTGCAGCCTCCTGTGACTTAGCTCCAGCCGCCCGCACCTGCGCTGCCTCCTCCCAAACCCTCCCAGGGCGTCCTAAGGTGCCGCCGAGCGGGCGCAGCGCTACTTGTGTCACTGTCCAGCGCTCAGGTCCCCCGCAGGTGGCTGGTGTGGGGACATTTTCGTCTAAAGCTTCCCCATAATATTATTTTCCTCGTTTTAACGTGCTTGCCTGGCGAACACGCACTGGCCCCGGGCATCGGGGGCAGGAGCAGGCCCCGGGCACTGCAGGGCGTCCAAATGACCTGGAGAGCCCAGGCACGGGCACCCGGCGGTGACGGCTTTGCCAATACCTGGGAAATAAACCGAGGACAGTGAAGCCTGAGTCGGGGGCGTGGCGCAAAGTCCTCTGATTAAGGCTGACCAGAAACGGCCGGTCCTGGGGAGGAGATTCCGGGGGTCAGGGAGAGACAGAGATGGCACGGGGAGGGGTGGTGCCCTGCGGCTCCTCAGAGGTGGAGGTGACCAGCCCCAGAGTCACCTTGACTCGGGCACGGCGGGCACAGGACGTGAGGCTGAGGACAGATGCGGGGAGAGCCCTGCGCACTGGGGTGGCTGCCTCAGGAGCCAGAAGGGGTGTGGGTGAGGCAAGGAGACCCAGAAACAGTCCTTCAACAGTTTCAAACTGGTGTCATCTCTGAAGACGGTGTGTGAGGCAGGGCCAGGCTCCCAGTGTGTGGGACCAGTGGAAAGTGAAATGCAACCCCTCTGGTTCAGGCCTATAGAAGATCCCAAGACCAGGACAGAACTGGACGCCAGGCCGCATGGCCGCCCCCACACCGTGCGCGAGGCTGGCCCTGGTCCAAGACCTTTCTCCGGGATTTGAAACACTTATTTTCCTAATGGAAAAAAAATAGACGGGGTGTAGGGTGGGATGGGGCGGCATCCCCCTAGCTCCCTCCGTCTCCCCTGCAGATTTCGGCACTAGGAAGAGCAGTGAACCCATCCCACAGTTCCTCCAGCTCCCTGCTCCGCCGTCTGCGGGGAGATCTCACAGAGCCTCCTTTCCAGGTTCCCCTCGGCGCTGGGCACCCTTCTATTTCCAAGTCAGGGAATGCACCCTAAGCTCCCAGGTGGGCAAGGAGGGAGGAATTCTCCACGCAATGTTTCCCTATAAAGCAGGCGAGGCTCTGTCCACACTCAACTTGGCAGAAGTCTCCCGGGAGGGTGGTCTGCGCGCTGAAACCGGCTCCTTCTCCTTAAAAGATTCCTTCTTCAATGATTTGTTCTTTCTCTCAAACAGGGAGTTCAGGTGAGACTTCTTTCTAGCCACCTTGAAACTGCACCACAGAATGCGCACACCTCCCCTGCCCACTGGGTCAGGGCAACAGCAAAGCTGCTGGACTTTGCGGTGGCTCAGCTCCCGTCCCCTGCACCTTCCTGCACCAGCCCAGGGGGAGCAGGCCTGGTGGGGAGAGCGTCGCACTGAGTCCACCTTGCCCCTAACCTAAAGCTTTTGCTTAAAACCTTTAGTGACTTTCAGAAGAGAAAATTTAAACATTCCAAAATACAGATGAAAGAATAAAATAGGCTGAGTGGATATCCCCTAAAATAGATTTGAGCTTTCAACTTCTGTTATCTTTTTTGAATCCAATGTTATAAAGATAAAATTCAGTTTATTAAATCTTCTAAAAATATGTGAAAGTAAATGACTATGTGAAGGAAATAATTTACAAATTAAATTTCCCTACAATGTCATCAATCTGCTATTTTTCACATTGGAACCAATCAAGATTTAGATTTTAGCTTTAGAACAACAAAATAGTGGGGGTACTTTTTGTAAAAAGGGTTGTGAACTTTACAAATCCGTATTCATTTGTGACTGATTCAATTCTAAAATAAATATACTTAAGTTGTTTTAAAAAATAATACTTAATAAAGAAACTTTACCTATGGAAGGCCTAACAAAGACCTCTGAGTGCTCAGCAGACAGAAAGGGACAGACCAGTTGGTCTTGTTCAACTTCCTGTGTTCTAATTGTTTTGCTTCTTTTTATTTCATTTCATTTTATTTATTTATTTATTTATTTTTGCTTGTCTTGATTTATAAGGGAATTAGTGCAGCTCTGAATTTTGGAGGTTTACAGCACAGCTCAGTCAGCATCGAAGGGTTGAATCTCTGCAATTTCCTATCAGGAGAAGCGGAGCTGGGGGTGAGGACCAGGAAGCGTGTGGCCTGGTGTGTGGGGTCAAGGAGGGCACTCTGCAAAAGTTTGTCATTGTCTGTCCTTTTGTCACCATTCAGAAGAGAGGAAGAACATTGATGCATTATATTTAATGAAAAATCTGTCTATGTTTTACATAACATTATGGTAGTTATTTTTTAATCTATTTTGTAATGATTTCCAACATAATTTTTAAAATGTTAATCATAAATTTTTTAATATGATGTTTTACTTTCTTTTACTAACACTTCACATTAAGACTTCGTCATGACAAACTTGAATTTTTATTTTAATACTGTATACAAGTAGATATTTCACAGCTTTCTTCCTCTCAAGGAGGTGACAAGATCTTTTAAAATGTTCACTCTCCGTGCAGTCTAGTTGCGAGTCTGTGTTATCTCTCTTTAACATAGTATTACTATGACCAAACCAAGGAGCAGGCTCAGCATAATCCTCACTTACAAATGTGTATGTTAAAATACTTAACTTCTATATGGGTTTAAAAATCACTTACCGGGTGGTGCCTGTGTCAAGGAGTAGGGCACCGGCCTCATACACTGGTGGTAGGTTCTGCAACAACAACAAAAAAAAAACACTCATGATTTATGGAAATTCTGGATAGTGCATTGGACTTCTAATTTAAGTAAATTATAAAAATACTAAAACATTTCTGTAAAAGATACTTAGCTCTTTTTCACTGAGTTATGATATTTTAAAATATATCTGATATATGTATATAATCTTATACATTTCATAGCCCCAACATTCAGTAGTCCTTGAAGGATGATAGGAAATAAATTTATCTATTAAAATATAGAAAAGTTAATTTACTAATTAAATTTAAAGTGAAAGAAGGCCACAGTGTTTCCTCGGCTGAGCGAGGCAGGGGAGGAAGCTGTCAGGTGCCGCTGCGGTGTGGTCAACTCAGCCTCTGGGAAGGGTTACAGGTGGGATGGGTTACAAGGCAGAGTCTTTGACTGCCAGAGGCCAGGTCCCTTCCTAGGCTGGCTGAAGGCGAGGGACAGTGGTATCTTCCACCCTGCGAAGAATCAGTGGTCCTCGCCTTCCCCCTCCACTCACCAATCCCATTTTGTCTCCTTTCCCACTACTTTTTCCCCTTCAGCTGAGACCCCAGATGGCTGAAACAGTCTGGCCTCCCACTGGGGCCTCCAATGCACCTACAGGCTTGACAGCCTTCACCTCTGCCTGGATCGGATTCCTGGGACCAGCCCTTGCTGACAATCTTGACCCTAACGTTAGTTAGCTAGTAGCCAATCGGGGACACCCGCTCCCAGACCTGGCCTCTGCTCCAGAGCAGTGAGGTGCTGCCCCTCAGAAATGCTCTGAGCCTTCTGTCCTCCCATGACCCAGCTTCTCGGAGCCTCTAGGAGGACGTCTCTGCACAGGGGCACAATTTAGAAAAAGAAAAGCAAGTGTCAGGAGAACATGTTTACCAAACACAGATATTCTACGGGCCACACAGGTTTTCCATTTTTGACTCTGCTAATTGTGCTTTATCTACCACTTCTTGTTTTTATTCTGATTATTTTAAACTCACTTTCTCCTCTTCCTCCTCCCTTTTTTAAAATTAATATTAAATCATAGCTGTGTACATTAATGCAATCATGGGGCACCATACACTGGTTTTATAAACAGTTTGGCACATTTTCATCACACTGGTTAACATAGCCTTCCTGGCATTTTCTTAGTTATTGTGTTAAGACATTTACATTCTACATTCACTAAGTTTCACATATACCCTTGTAAGATGCAGCACAGGTGTAATCCCACCAATCACCCTCCCTCTGCCCACGTCCCCCCTCCCTCCCCTCC
>CAUYPK010142742.1:0-45494 GCA_963574355.1 Loris lydekkerianus
TGGAAGAACTGCATGTGCAAAAGACTGAACCCAGACACAGGCCTTACTGCCTTATTAAAAGAGAACTCAAATTAATCCACATGAAAAAAGCCAACAATCCCATATATCAATGGGCAAGAGACATGAATAGAATCTTCTCTAAAGAAAACAGACAAATGGCTAATAAACATATGAAAAAATGTTCATCATCCCTATGTATTAGATAAATGCAAATCAAAACCAACCTGAGATACCATCTAACCTCAGCGAGAATGGCTCACATCACAAAATCTCAAAACTGAGATGCTGGTGTGGATGTGGAGAGAAGGGAACACTTTTACATTGCTGATGGGACTGCAAATTAGTACAACCTTTCTCGAAGGAAGTATGGAGAAACCTCAAAGCACTCAAGCTAGACCTCCCATTTGATCCTGCAATCCCATTACTGGGCATCTACCCAGAAAGGAAAAAATCCTTTTATCATAAGGACATTTGTACTAGACTGTTTATTGCAACTCAATTTACAATTACCAAAACGTGGAAATATCCTAGATGCCCACCAACCCAGAAATGGATTAACAAGCTGTGGTATATGTATAGCATGGAATACTATTCAGCTATTAAAAAAAATGGAGACTTTACATCCTTTGTATTAACCTGGATGGAAGTGGAAGACATTATTCTTAGTAAAGCATCACAAGAATGGAGAAGCATAAATCCTATGTACTCAATTTTGATATGAGGACGATTAATGACAATTAAGGTCACAGTGGGGATGGGGGAAGGGGACAGCAGAGAGAGAAAGAAGGAGGGAGGGGTGGGGAAAAGAAGAGCAGAGAGAGAGAAGGAGGGAGGGGGGGTGGGGCCTTGGTGTGTGCTACACCTTCTGGGGAAAGACACGATTGCAAGAGGGACTTTACCTAACAAATGCAATCTGTGTAACCTGGCGTATTGTACCCTCAATGAATCCCCAACAATTAAAAAAAAAAAGTTAAAAAAAAAGCCTCAAATGGATCACAGTCGTAAATGTGAAACACTAAAGTATAAAACTTCTGTACTATAGGATAAAATCTAGATGACCTCGGGTTTGGTGAGAACTTGATAAATACAACAACAAAGGTATGATACAGGAAAGAAATAATTGATATGCTGGACTTCATTAAAATTAAAAACTTCTGCTCTGTGAGAGACAATGTTGAGAGAATGAGAAGACAAACCACAGATATGGAGAAATATATGCTAAAGGAATATCTGATACTGGACTATTATCCAAATATACAAGTGACTCTTAAAAAATGAACAAAAGGTCTGAACAGACACCTCAGTGAAGACAATACATAGATGGCAAATAAGTATATGAAAAGATGCTCGACATCAGATGTCATTAGGGAACAATAATGAAATACCACTACCCACCTGTTGGAATGGTCAAAATCCAGAACGCTAACAACACCAAATGCTGACAAGGTTGTGGAGCATCAGGAACTCTCATTCATTGCTTGTGGGAATGAAAAATGGCACAGCCACTTTGGAAAGTTTGGTAGCTTCTTACAAAATGAAACAAACTTTTATCAAATAATTTAGTAATCATGTTCCTTGATATTCACCGAAATAAACTGAAATCTTATGTCTATACAAAAAACTGCATGTGAATTTTCATAGCAGCTTTATTCATAATTGCCAAAATTTGGAAGCAACCAATTTGGTAGATGAATGGACAAATAAATTATAGTACATCCAGAAAATGGAATATTATTCAACATAAGCTATCAAGCCATGAAAAAAGCCTTGAAGAATTTGAAATGAATATTAATAATTAAATGCATATTAAACTTGAAAAGGTAGCACACTCATGATTCCAAATATATAACATTTTGGAAAAAAACAAACTACAGAGACAATAAAAAGCTCAGCTGTTGCAAGGTGTTAGGGGAGAGGGAGGAATAAATAGATCACAGAGGATTTTTAGGGCAGTGAAAATAGTGTGTGATACAATAGTGGATAAAGTTCATTATACAATTTTCCAAATGTGTAGAAAGTGGAACACTGTGAGTGAACCCTAAGGTAAAGTATTGGCTTTGGGTAATAATATATCAATGTAGGTTTATCAATTATAACAAACGTGCCACTCTGGGGTGGGATATTGATAGTGATGGAGGCTGTGTGTGTTGTGGGGAGGTGGTAGATAGCAACTCTTTGTACTTTCCACTCAATTTTGCTGTGAATTTAAAACTATTGTAAAAAATAAAGTCTATATTTAAAAAGTGAAAAGAAAACTCAAACATAATAAATACTTAATATTCAAAAAAATGGAAAAACAAGGTGATACTTGCTTTCACTTATAAATAATTGCCCAAATGTCTGCGTGTAAAGATTATAAAGTCCTAAACTTAGAAGTGGTTGTATATGCAAGATAATTCTTTTTCATCTTGAATGAAGAATCAGATTTAGGTTGATGAAATTGAGAGAAAAGCATTGCTAGTTTATTTATTGACAAGTCTATTTTGTGCTTGATACTGAATGGGAAGACAGACTGGTGAATGAGGAACGATTGCTCACGTTCAAGGGGAAAAAAAAGATAAAAACTGCAAAGTTTTAAGACAGAAAAATAAACTCACTTTGGGATTTTATCCACGAGCAGTGCTGAGCAAGCCATTAGCACAAGTTCTGGGGTCAGAAGGTCCAGTTCACTCCTTCTGTTCCTCACTTTCCCGTTGAACAAATTCCCAAAATGCCCAGGATTTCACATGTTCCCAGAAGGGTCTGAGCCTCTCCCGGCCAATTTCATTCTGAGCAATTTACTTCAAGTCCTTTGGAATAAATGAGCACCTTGACACCTATCATATTGTAAACTCAGTTTGTTTTCAAAACCAATTCAAAGTGATTTTTAATGAAAAATATGTCCTAAATGATTTTTAAACCAGTTAAACAATTTATTTGAGGGAAGTCTGTTTTGCAGACTAGGAAAAGTAGTATTACCTGGTTTGGAAAAAAGATTGCTTCCACAAATTCTTAACTGCTCGTTCTCAAAGAATCATATCATCAAAGGGCACCTGGCTACTAAACTAAGCCCAAAACATGCCACAGCCCCCCTGGGGAAACTAAGGTATAAATGCCTTGGTTTATAGGAAGTTTGATACTATGCTCAGGAAAGACTACATCATGACCCCAGCCTCAAAATAGTGTTCAAAGTGAAATTTGCTTCAAATTCATGAAATGAAAGGCAGTTGACATTTTAAATCATTATATAATTTGTGACAAATCTATTGGTTTGTATGACTATTTTACCAACATAAGACACTGTTATCGTATTAAATATGCATATAGGTATGTATTATATATTATCACTTCTCGGCCTTTTGGCTAAGATCAAGTGTAGTGTCATATACGCATTTTACATAATATGTACTGTATTATACAAATACATTCTCTAGTGCTTTTTTTTTGTTATTCATTTATTGTACAAATCACCTTCTTCATGTTAAATATGGATTCCCATCTCAGTCAAGCTACTTCAGAGTTGTGCTAAGATGATTTCAAGTTGTTTTTGAAAACAAAAACAAAAATAAAAAGCAGCATGTAGCATCCCAGCAAGAGGGGTAGCGGAGCATCTCAGAAATGTTTGGGCTAATATTCTGCCTAATGCAATTTTCCTGTTATCAGGCCATCATCAGCTCATCATCCTTTCAATAATGTAATATAAGTGACTAAACCCCTAGAGCTGATTGTATCACAAAGGGATTACCCAGTTCCATTCTGGGAATTAAACCTACAGACAAAGGGCAGACAGCTGGGTAGCCTGCATCAATTTGACATCAGTTATTTGCTACATACATTAGTACAATCTGCTGCCACAGTACAGAACTGTGAACATTTTGGTGTATTCTCAACATCTCGTTTTTAAAATATTGACATCTTTCAATGTGCTTTAAGTACTCAGTATATAGTAATTCACAACAGCTACAGATATAGAAGAAAAACTTAATGAAGCTGAAAAGGGCTCTGGAATCTGTAAGACGTGTTGGTGAGTCTGACAATCGAAAGCACTAAATTGAATCTTGGCAAAGAACTAAAAGTGTCATCTATAATTATTCAACAGTGATGTCCCCCCCACCTTTAGAGCTTTTTTATCCTTGTTAATTATCTTACTATTTGAAAAGCTTGATTCCATTTGAAATTGGAATTCCAGTAAACAATGCCACATTTTTACCTCTTTTTCCCAATTGTCTTATAACCATAGACAAAAATTTGGTGCAGTGAAGGCTTTCTAGTGTTATATAATACCCAAGGAGATTTTTTCCAGATGTAATCCAACCTTATGATATTATCAGAATTTACTAGTTGTAAGCAACTCACACATTTGCATTCAAGTACTAGGCAGAGATTTAGCACATTTTTGTTATTGCTCAGTGTGAGAATCTGAACTTCTGAAAGGCTGTCAATTCCATGCCTTTTCAGGATACTGCACATGGGCCCTTTAACCATTTTCCAGCCTTAGTGCTTCCTTTGAGACTCCCTTGTCAAGTGGGATTATATATTAAAAGGGACTACATTTGAAACAGCTTTCCCTAGTAACACAATTTGGTGGGGCCTCTAATGTGCCTGGTAGCTAAACACGAATCTTATTTCAATTGAACTCTATTTCGGCCTTGGAATCAGGAAGTCACCCAGTTTGGCTTTAACACAATCACTCAAATTAGCCTAGTCCTAGAGGCCAAGACCTGACAGATATTGGATGAAAGCTAAACTAAATCACGTTAAGAGTCACAATAATAATGTGAACAGAAAATTTGACTTGCAGTTCGAGAATGAATTGAGATAGTCCAAAGTAAATGTAGCTTTAGATATGGTGGGCAGTTCGTGTTCCTTACATCACTGATAAGCAAAGAAATATTGAAAAATATATAAAGCCACTAAAACTTTTCCTGGGGCTGACAATCTTTTGAAAGCTAGGCACCCCTAAGGCTACATTAAGCCCCATTTAAAAGAGGGGTGTTTCATTCAGAACTTGTTAGAATTTTACCAGCAGCACAGGTGATGAAGTTAAAAATGGATTTTTTCCCCTTTAAACGGGTTGAATGTATTACATTTTATTTGTAATTATTTAAAAGACATTGTAGAAAAGAAACAAAAACCTGTACCTCAGTGATGGAAACCTCATACCAATAACATCAAGTGCAATTTGTTCTTTATTTCCCAGAATTCCTTTGCTTTGTCTGGTTTGTAAGGGATGGTCCTCAATTAGTTGTGCTTTGTTTCCTCTTGCTTGGTAAGCATTTTTGGTCAAACAAGGAATGGCAGAGTTCCACAATTAGATCAAAAGATCAATCCTAATGTACCATTTTCTCCTCACCCTCCTGCTGTAATAAAGTGGCTGCAGTTCTCCAGGGGACAACTCAAAATCCTAGGACTGATATTTCTAAATTAGCTGACTCTCTGACCTTGCTGGTAATTGCGTTAGTTTATCAATGTTCGACACAATTTATTACTCTCCAATATGTACCAAAGTGTTTATCTCTCAACACTAACAATATTAAAAAATCTAAACTATCTATTGCAGCACAAAGAGGCGTCCTTTCATTAGGGAAAAACATAAATAAGTGGGAAACGTCACACAACCTGCCTTAGCGTGGAAGAGTTGCAACTCCTGAGAACAAGAGAGTAGCTGCCTCCTTCTCTGATACAGCAACATAATGTTGCTAAAATCTGAAAGAAGAGAAATTAAGTTTTATTTCCATTTGTGTGTGCGATGCAGGAATGGAATGATCTTTCATTACTAGAGTAATGGCTTCAATCCAAGAAAATAAATGGCGCTGATAAAGTCTTATCAAAACATTTGAAAGTAATGTGGGTACAGATAGCATTTTACTTTGGCTTTAAACATGGTGCACTTTGATGGGGAGAAGCATTAAGTTCATGAGTCCTCTTTGGGGATGAAGAAAATTAACAGCCTTCAGCCACTGCCATCATCTTGATAATTTTATCATACGCTGTTTAAACTTTGTGTTTGATTATGGTTGTGAACAAGTTGTGACAAAACGCAGTGTCTGTTAGATTTACTAAAATTAATGTGATGCTGCTGTTTTGCAAAAGACTTTGTTGTCTGATCTTAACACATTGTGGGCAAGTAAATGCAGCATGTCCTGGCTATGAGAAATGTTAATAACCTGCTCAGGCAGAAGCAGGTTCACCAATAAAGATCATGCTGTCCAATTTTAATAATGGGCTGCCTTTACCTACCTTCTTTTTTCCTCCCAGAAGTAGGACTATTTTTTACTTTTTCTTTACAGATGATAGAGAGGTTAGGAAGTATTCCATAAACACCCATCTGCTCATTTACCTACTATCTCCCATTAAACGAAACCCTATGTTCATTCTTCACTCATGAGGAATGAATTTCAAAGGCAGCTCAAACTCAAAACGGGTTTTAAGGCTTGCAAAGCATTTGCTATCTTCATCTTAAAATCCTGGAACTTTAAAATTATAGATCATATTATTATTACTATTTTTGTTATTATTTTACTGTCTTAATAGTAATTGTGCTAATGTTTTTTCAAAGCCTGATATGTTCTAATTTTGTGTTCATTTGTTCTCAGCTGCTCATTTCAGTTCAAAGAATGAAATTCATTTGGTAGGAGAACTAATAGATTTGAATCCTCAATGCAATTTACCCTGGAGTTTCCACAGCACTTTAAAATCCACATTTGGGAAACTTTATTGTTTGGATTACATGCCAAAGTCATGGAAATTCTTTTAGTTTTAAAAAGTTCTGAACTTCTCTGCTATCTCTTTAGTGTTTGGAGGTTATTTACGTTGCATTAACATTGCCCATCCAAATTGAGAATTCCCCAAAGTCTGTCCGCTGTGTGTAGTGCAATCAGAACTACACACGCAATTCACTCTACTTCAGATTCAGACTGAACACAGTGCGAGCATCTCCAAGGAGGCACAGTCCACGCTGTCCATTTCATGAACACATTGCAGCCTTTCATTAGAAAATGTAATAAATGGGCTGTCCAGCTTGATGAAAATTTTGCTCAGATGCTTTCATTAGCCTCTTAGCATTTTGTCTTAAATAAAAAATTATGTTATTTTCATGCAGGTAGAAATAAAGGATAAATGAAAGTCATAATTTGGAGCAATAAAAATCATTGTATTTTATTAACATAGCAGATTTTGTAAATATAAAAGACCTCTGTCTTAGCTTGTTTGTACTGGTAACAAAATACCCTAGGCTAGGGAACTTATAAACAGCAAACTTTTATTTCTTATAGTTCTAGAGTCTGGCAAGTTCAAAATCAAGGGGCCAGAAGATCTAGAGTCTGGTGAGACCTCTCTCTCTACTTCACAGATGGCCCCTTCTCAGGTGTCATCACATGGTGGAAAGGGCAAAAAAGCTTCCTCTGGCTGCTTTTAAAAGGGCACAAATTCCATTCATGAGGGCTCTGCCGCTGACGCTCAAAGGCCCCACCTCTTAATACCATTGCACAGAGGATTAGGTTTCAACGTATGAATTTTGAGTGGGCGCACACATCTGATCCTAGCAACCTCCTAGGTAAAAAGCGTAGTGAGCATTTATTGGCTGCCAATATTTTAACTTTTTACCTAATCTTCAAAAAATATTCACCGAGCATTTATTTTCTAACAGCCATTGTGCATGATACAGGTATATTGATATAAGGGTGAATAAAATCATACTCCTTAAAATCAATAGGATACAGAGAAGTGAGCAAGCCCTTTTAGTACAATGCTCTACTTAATGCTTAATGATACAGATGTAGTGAGTACAAAGCGTTATGCAAACAAACAGGAGTGTTTCCTGGTCTGTCTCGATTCGAGAAGGCTATGCAGACAAAATAATGCTAAAGTGGAGGCTTGTAAACATAAAAGAGGTAATGTCTCCATCTTTTTTAATGCTGTGTAGTATTCCATGGTATGCATATACCACAATTTATTAATCCATTCATGGGTCAATGGGCATTTTGGCTTCTTCCATGACTTGACAATTATAAATTGAGCTGCAATGAACAATCTGGTGCAAATACCTCTTTTATGTTTACATGAATGGAGCTGGAAAATATTCTTCTTAGTAAAGTATCTCAGGAATGGGAAAAAAAATCCAATGTACTCAGTACTATTATAAAACTAATTTATAATCACTCACATATGAACTTTCATATGAACGACGAATCATAACTATAGCTCAGGAAGAAGGAGAGAAGAGAAGGGAGATGGGAGGGAAGGAAGGAGGTTTGATAGAGGGAGGTTGAACGGTGGGCCCACACCTATGGAGCATATTGTAAGGGTACAAGTCAAATCTATCATGTAGAGAACACAAATGTCTTAACACTCTGATTAAGTAAATGAGATGAAAGCTAGGAAAATTAGTTGATGTAACCACTCCAATTTATACAAAAAAATCAACACATGGAATCCCACACAGGCATAAATGTTTTCATGTTCTATGTAGATATGACTTAGTAAAAGGAAAAAAAAAAAGAAAATTTGGTATATTTAAATCATCATTGTTAAGCTTCCTTGCAACTTTGTAAAATAACTCTCTAATAAAATAAATGGCTGTATCACTAAAAAGAAGATTCTAAAAAGCAAAATAAATAAAGTGGACACTTGTAGTTTCTATATTTAAAATCCCTCTTTCTTTCCTCCATGGCTCCCTCCCTGTCTTCTTTTCTTTTCACTTTACTAGATTTTTATAAATTACAAAAGTATTACTTCATTTCTGCAGTGCATTTAACAATGCAGAGACATTGGAAGTAAAAGTTAAGAAGCTTCCCATTATGCATTCCAAATAATTCTCTCACTGTAGAGAAGAAATATTATATGTATATTTTTCCAAAATGGGATCACAATATACAGATTATTTTTCAACTTGTTTTTTTCCTCTCAAAACAATATTTATGAGGCACATATTAACATATTAGGAACACAAAATAAAAATTGCTTAAAATACCATGCTGAAAGCAGACCAATATTTTCATTTGAATAAAATCACTGTTCTGAATCATTTCAAAAGAATAAAATCAAATTCATTCAACTATTTCTCTATGGGTGGACAAATTGACTGCTTTTTGACATTACAAAAACTCTTGCAATGAATATTCTGCTACGTATGTCCTATCTACTACAGCTTTTGTTTATGAAGAATAAATTCTTCAAGTAAAGATTACTGAGTGCAAGTATAGATATACTTTTTAGCATTCTAGCAATTGCTATATTGTTTTAAGATTACAGAAATATTGACATGCATTGTATGAGGCTGTTCCTTTCTGGTTCCTTCTTCAACGCAGGACATTACTGCTCTTTATAATTCTTGCTACTACAGGGAGTAAAAGAGCTATCTATTGCATTGCTTGAATTTCCTCAGGTATTAGTGAGGGAATGCTTTTTCATATGCTTAGTATTTATTTATTTTTACAGTTTACCTATTTGTATCCTTTGGATATTTTTATTTGATTTGTCTTTTTTTTTTTTCTTTCTTGAAAATAAATTTGTAGAAGCTTTTTCGTATCAGGAATAGTTGCCCTTTGTATTGGTTAAGGCTTTCAGTTGAGATTGTCAGAAGCTGGCAGAAGGATGTTGGGTGGCCGTCAGAATCAGCAGAAGGAAGGTCTTAAGAAACACGTTGGGAGGACATTCACCACCACAGCTGTGGCTCTGCTGCTGCACAATCCTGTGAAATGGAGTCACCTCGCAGAGGCCCTTCCTCAGGTAGTTGAGTTCTGAATCATGCAGCTGCACGTAATTGGCTGAACACAGGAAACAGGCTGTGCTGCCTCTGCAAGGGACGCTGGGAAAGTGAGTTTTTTAAGTTCTACCATGTGAAGGTGGGATTGTGAATGTGGTGAGATATCAAAATGCAGGGTGAATATACAAAAGAGTGTGTGTACCAAAGTTGACAGATGTCTACTGCACTTACCTAGCTTATGAGTTGCCAACATTTACCCCTAGTCATGACATCTCTTCTCATGTAATTACAAAATAAATATGTTTCTTTCCTCTTATAGATTCTGGGTTTTCTGTTTTCAGATATTCTCTACCATCCCATTATATATATAATTATATACATAATCATAACCATCCCAAATTATAAAAATAATTTCCTAAGTTTTCTTTTAATATTATTTTGCTTTTTATATCTGGACCTTTAATTTGTATGAAACTTAGTTTTTTCTATGACATAAATTGGACTCTAAATTGTTTTTTTCAGATTAACATCAGCATCCTATTTTTCCACCTTTCAATGGAAATGCCAGTTTTGTAATACATTAAGTTTCCATATAAACTTGCATTTATTTCTCAAATCTATTTCACGTGTCTTATTGTGCAAATCTATACTATTTTGAATTATAAGAGTTTTAGTATCTTTATAGTTTAAATATTAATGATATACTTTAATAGTGTTTTATAATGGATATTTTATTGCTTTTTTTGACAATCTTAAACATTTTAAATATAAAATTGAAAATGATTTTACCCAATTCCAAGAAAACACACTGGAATTCTGACTAAAGTCAATTTAAATTTAATAAGGATTGACCACATTATGAGACCAATGCTTCACATGCAAGAATATACTCTCTGTTCAGTTATTTTCTTTTAATAAGATTTTGTAGCATTCCTTTTTTAAAAAAAAGTTATTTATTTATTTTTATTCATTAAATGTATGTTGTAATTTTGTTACATTGACATATGGTATGGTTTGGAAGTTGGGGGATTTAGAATATCCATCACCCAGATAACATAGTTTGTATTCATTAATGATTTCCCGTCATCTGCCCACCTCTCATCCCATCACCCTTCTGAGGTCCCATGTCTATTGTTCCCTATTCTATACCCATATGTATACATCATTTAGCTCCCACTTATGGCTGAGAACATACAATATTTGTCTTTCTGTTTCTGAGTTATTTCACTTAAGAAAATGGCCTCCAGTTCTATCCTTTTGCTGCAAAAGAAATGATTTTGTTCTTTTTCATGGCTGACTAGTATTCCATTTTGCATGTATCCCACATGTTCTCTATCCAGTCATCCACTGTTGGACACTTAAGTTGATGGGGTTTTCTGTTTGGTTTTTTTTTTTTTTTTTTTTTTTTGTGTGGTTTTTGGCCAAGGCTGGGTTTGAACCTACAACCTCCAACATATGGGACTGGCGCCCTATCCCTTTGAGCCACAGGTGCCGCCCTAATGGGGTTTTCTGAATTGAATGGTATTAATAGTTTTATTTTTAGTTCTCTGAGAAACATTCATACTGTTTACAATAGAGGTTGTACACAATGCACACATTGTGTGTGCATTCCCTTTTCTCCATATCCTACCAACATCTATTAATTTTTGTCTTTTTAATCTGACTGGTATAAGATGATGATATTTTTTATTGTGTTTTAATTTGTGTTTCTCTGATGATTAGTGATGTTGAACGTTTTTTACAGACTTTTGTGTGTTTTCTTTTGAAAGATGTCTATTCATGTTCCTTAACCACTTATTAGTGGGATTATTTGTTTGTTGTTGTCAACTTGTTTGAGTTCCTAAATTTTTATATTTAGAGCCTTATGCTGTCTTGACTGAGTCAGCCTGGGTGGTATCCTTTAGGGGTATTAGTCCTCTATAAAGGCATAGTTTGCAAATACTTTCTTTCATTCTGGCAGGTTATCTATTTGCTCTGTTATTTCTTTTGCTGTGCGGAAGCTTTTTAGTTTAATTAAGTGCTATTTATCTACTCTGATTTTGTTGCCTATACTTTTAAGGTTTTGGTTATAAATTGTCTACATAGAATGATGTCCTGACGAGTTTTCTCTAAGTTTTCTTCTAGTATTTTTATAGTTTCTGGTGTTTAATATAAGCATTTGATCCATCTTGAGTTGATTTTTGTATATAGTGAGAGATATGGGTCCAGTTTTATTGTTTTGCACCTGTCAATCCAGTTTTCACAGCACCATTTATTGGCAGGGTATCCTTCTGCAAGCATATGTTATTGTTGACCTTGTCAGAAATCAGTTGGCTGTAGATAGCAGCTTTAAAAGTCATGTATCTTTCTTATTAAATTAATTCTTGAGTAAGTTATAGTTCTTATTCCTATTGTAAATAGAATATTCTTTCATTTCAAGTAATAGTTGTCAACTAGTAGTACAGAGAAAAGCTATAGACTTTTATAGCTTTATATCCTATATCAAGAAACCTTCCCAAGTTCATTTATTACAGTTTGATGGTAAGGATTTTATGGATCAAATAAGCAAAATTTTATTGCTCTTGGGCAGCTCCTGTGGCTCAAAAGAGTAGGGCACTGGCCCCATATATTGGAGGTGATGGGTTCAAACCCAGTCCCGGCCAAAAACAGCAACAACAACAACAAAAAGTATTGCTTGTTCATTTAGGCATAAATATAATACCAATTATTTGATATTTTTATTTTATTGAATAAGAAAAATTTGTTAATCAATGTTGAATGTGATAAAGTTGGTATTATCCTGTCTTATTAATATCAATGTTGAATATGATCAAGTTGGTATTATCCTGTCTTATTATTAATGTTAGGAAAAATGATTTAAGTAGATAACTATTTATTGTAATCTTTGTAGCTGTTTTTGTCATAGATTGTATCACATTTAAGTAATTTCCTTCTATTTGTTTTATATTTATAATTCCTAATATCATTATTCCATAATTATAATAATCTTTAAAAAGTACCATCTGCATATATACCTACTATCCAGAAGACCAAAAATCACATTATAACAAAGATATTTGTACCGGAATGTTTATTGCAGCCCAATTCATAATTGCTAAATCAGGGAAGAAGACCAAGTGCCCTCAACCTATGAATGGATTAATAAATTGTGGCATATGTACACCATGGAATATTATGCAGCCTTAAAGAAAGATGGAGACTTTACCTCTTTCATGTTTACATGGATGGAGAGGGAACATATTCTTCTTAGTAAAGTATCTCAAGAATGGAAGAAAAAGTATCCATTGTACTCAGGCTTACTATGAAACTAATTTATAGCTTTCATATGAAAGCAATAACTCAATTATAACTTAAGAATATGGGGAAAGGGAAAAGGGAGGGGAAGGGAGGAGTGAGGATGGGCAAAGGGAGGGTGATGGGTGGGATTACACCTAGGATGCATCTTACAAGGGTACATGTGAAACTTAGTAAATGTAGAATGCAAATGTCTTAACACAATAACTAAGAAAATGCCAGAAAGGCTATGTTAACCAGTTTGGTGAAAATATGTCAAATTGTATATAAAACCAGTGTATGGTGCCCCATGATCGCATTAATGTACACAGCTATGATTTAATAATAAAAAAAAAGTACCATCTGCCAGTATAATCGCATGGATTATCTAGTTTAATTTTTTGATGCAATTATGTTATTGAATCATTCATGAATTCATGGACTAAATACTATTTGACATATTTCTTGTGGATTCAATTAATTAGAATTTTACTTAGAATGTTTATCTATATCATAAGTCAAATTGTTGCCTGTATTTTCCATTTTGTACTGTTGCATCAAATTTGATATCAAGTTTTAGCAACTTTTACTATTGTTTTTCTCACTTCTCATACCTCTGATTCATTTGTCCTTTAGTTTCAAAGAGTAGAAGTCCTATGCAGGGGGATTTTGTCTTTAAATAAAGAACTAGTAAAAAGAAAACAAGAAATAAGGAACTAGTTTTTTTTAAAACAAATGAAGATTTTCTTGAGGTACTATATTTCTTATCATGAGTTCTGCTAGAATTTATTGCAGTGGAATTATTTCTCTTACTTAGAGATAACTTCTCAGCTAAGATCAACTGTAATATTTCTCTTACTTAGAGATTGGAGCTAGATGATTTTTAAGGTCCCTCTAACCATAACATTCCTAATTATTGAATTACATAGGCATTAGGAGTATAGGCTTTATAGTCAGATTCCTTGGTTTGGATATGACTTAACAGTTGTGGCAATTTATTTAACATCACTAATCCTCAGTTTCTACATTTTCCAAAGGTAAAGATTAAATTTAAAAAACCTATATAAGTTATTTAGTATAGTGTTTGACACAATGAGTTCTCTGTAAATATTAGTAAGTAATTTTACAATGGTGAAAACTTTCAACAGATTTATCAGAAGGAATGCTCTTCCTTTTAAAAAATGTGGTTTGAAAGAAAATTTCTCTTCTAATATTGCAATGTTCTGGAAAGTGTGTTTCTTCACATACTTCTTATCCTTTATATATAAAAAAGTACCTTTTTCTTAAATAGTCTCAATTTTACTGTTTACTTTTTCCATCTCTGCACATATTCTTTGGGTCTTTTTAATCACTTTCTTGGCTTTAATTAAAATCTGTTTTAAAATGACTCTCTAACAGCTCTTTATCCTTAGATTTAGATTCACATATCCACCTGCCAACTAGGTGTTCTCCCCTGGAGATCCTACAGGCACCTCCATCTTTACCCAATAACAAGGAACCCACTGTTTCCTTGGGAGATACCCATTCATGGCTGTGGAATGATTATTCCACCTATAAGATGTTCCCCAAGATTCTCTTTTTTCAGTGCTACCTGACTGAACGATGATGCTGCAATCTTTTCTCACACCCAAAATCTGGAGCTAACTTCTAATCCCCCCACCCTTACCTTTAATTCTCAAGTTCGAAAATATTCATCAGAGCAGCCCAATACACTCCATCTCCACTGAGCCATCTCTGGTTTGGGAATGTATTAACATGACCTACCTTTTAGTAAAGATACACTTCTCTGAAAATGCAAATCTGCTGGCCCAAATCTACTAGTTTGGAATTTTTGGTCTCAACCTTCTACTTTGTTCTCCAGACATAACAAGTTTCATTTAATAGTTATAGGAACATATCACACTCTTTCCAAATTCTGTGTCTTTGTTTCCTGGAATTCCTCCAAGTATATGCCAAGTAATTGGAACACTTTCCTTTTGTTTGTTGATTACCTTACTGCTGTTCATTCTTTAAGTCCCTGCTTAGAAAATGCAATATCAGCAATAATATCAACAAACATAAATGATAATTATAACAAACAGTTAATGTACAACCAGTCACTTGGCTAAATGTTTCAACTACATCAGCATATTATATCTTTATGACAACCAATTAAATAGGAACTCTTATTATCCCATCTTTGTGCATGAAAAATATGAGGCTTTGAGAGTTTATCTAATTTTCCCAAGGTGTGGATGAATTAGGATGTCACCCCAGGTCTCTCTCACTCCTGAGCCTGTTCTCTTTAGATATCATCAGCTCCAGAAAGCATTCCTGGCACCAAGTGTCCTTTCTCCTTTTTGTTTATCTGAGCACCACAGTCTCTTCTAATCCTTCCCACACTATAGTCTGTGCATAATTGCTTGTTTCATTCTCTGTGTCTCTGCCTAGTCTCTAAACACTATAAAATCAGGGACAATTTGACCTTTTGTTTCTAATACCCAACACAGTGCCTGGCATGTAGTAGATCCTTAATAAATATTTGATATATGATCATTATGGTCTGAATGTTCCTGTCCTCACTGCCAATCTGATGTTGTAATCCTAATCCTCCTGGTGCTGCTATTAAGAGATAAAACCCATGAAAGGTATTTATCATAAGGTTAGGACCCTTATGAATAGAATTAGTGCCCTTTTAAAAGAAACCCAAAAGAGACTTCTTGCTCCTTTCCTCATGTGAAGGTATAGTGAAAAACATAGCTGTTTGTGAATGACTAACTGGGACCTCATCAGAACCGAATGTGCCAATGCCTTGATCTTGGACTCCTAGACTCTACAACCATAGGAATAAATTTATGTTGTTTATAAGCTGCTCAGTATATGGTATTTGTTTTAGCAACTTGAACGGGCTAAGGCAGTGACCCCAATGTCACTGGAGCCTCAAAATCCCCTGGGCGTACATACTTGTAGGAGATCTGGCACTCTTCCTGCAATTCCTTGCAAGTCTAGTCCTTACTTACCCATGGTCCCTTCTTTGTCTGCTTCTAAAATGTAGCCCACCATCTTGGTTAACCCTATGCCCCATCTTCTTATGACTTCCTGTAATTCTGGTAATAAACATTTTGCATCTTGTTTTAGTTGAATGAATGAGAGAATAAAGTTGGTAAATGGTTGAATAAATCCCAGGCAAACATTTTGAACTTAAATCTATTTTATATGATTTCAAACTAATCCCTCTTCTCCCCACCAATATTCTGATACAGCATATCTGGTAAAACAACTTTTTTTTTTTTTTTTTTTTTTTTAGCCAGAGTCTGACTTTGTTGCCCTTGGCAGAATGCTGTGGTGTCATAGTTCAAAGCAACCTCAAACGCTCAGGCTCAAGCGATCCTGTGCCTCAGCCTCCCAAGTAGCTGGGACTACAGGCATCCACCACAACACCTGGATATGTTTGGAGATAGGATCTCACTCTTGCTCAGGTTAGTCTCAAACTCTGGAGCTCAGGCAATCTACCTGCCTCGGCCTCTCAGAGTGCTAGGATTATAGGCGAGCCTCTGTCCCTGGCTCTGGCAAAACAATTTATATTTTATAGGAAATCTATTTAGTCATCTTTAGAAACCACATTATGGTTTATTTTTTTCTAAATTTGTGTCTATGTATTTTGAGATCTGAGACTGTTGTGGATGGTGTCCTCTGCTTCTTTGTGTCTGCTATGTGATCTAGCAAAATGCTGTGTGGAGAGTAGGTACTCAATAGCAAGTTGATTGAATAATTATTCCACCTATAAACACTTCTGTAGTACATTACCTGATGAGTGTCTATTTCAATATGACTATGGCTATGACCTTCATGTAGTTCATTAGCAAATGAAAAGTATGCTCATTTCCATGGAAGGAAATGAGAATATAAAAAATGTGGTTCTATTTGTAGTGCCATTACTGTCTTACTATTTGATTAAGAACAAATTCTTAACCTTTTAATGCTACCAGTTGCCTATGACTCTGATCTCAAGGGCTATTGTAATACCAAAATCCTGGGGAGGATAATGTGACCAACCCTGACCTATTTGAAGGGATAAAAATAGGCCCAAATGTGGAAACTCATTGAGCAGAATCAATCAGTAGTAGGGAAGAGGTGATGTCTTTAGAAACAAACAAACAAAAATAGCAAACAAGGAATTTTACAATCCCATTTTAAATCATAATTCCTGGTGAGAATATCACCATTTTGCTGATACGGACACTGAGGCTGAGAAATTTTAAGGCATTTGAGCCAAATCGTACAACTAGTAAGAGTCAGTCATTTCTGTTATGCCTCCTTCCCTCCCCACGTCACCCCATTGTTCTTTGTCACTTCTTAGTTTGAAATGTTTGTGTTAGGATAGCTAATGTCTAGTTCCTTAGGAAAAGGCTGCTGGAAGTGGCAGCTAAAACTAAGAAACCTGTTAGTAAAATCTTTGAATATTCTTCGTGGTCACATCTCTGATGTGCATGTATCAAACCCCTCCTCCCTGCCAGGCACCTTGCTGCATCCTAGGGGCAGGCAAGGAAGAGAAAAGCCATGTGCTTCCCTTCAGAACATTCAGGGTTGTGAAAGGTAAGAAGGTTCCCAGGTAGACAAAAGGAAGGAAGGATATTCTAGTAGTGGAGAAAGCAGGTAGAAAGTTAGAGGATCATGCAGGCCTGTGCTTTTAGGGGCTGTGTTTCGATCTGCTTGGAGGGCCAAGTGCCATTGCAAAAATGAAAGCAAAGGAGAGTGGAAAAACAAATTGAGGCAAAATCAAGCAGAATCTTGAGCTGAGGAATTTGGCATTGCTGATAGGCAATGGAGAAGCCACAAGTAATTTTAAGCAGGAGACTCTTAGGATCAAATTTGGGTTTTAGAAACAATTTACTAATATTGAAGAGGAAATGCATCAGTTATTGGTAGTGAAAGGAATGAGGGAGAGAAGGGAGACTTTGGGTATAGATAATATTGCTGTGAACTGGAAGCTGAAGCCACTTTTTCCTTGCTAGGTAAGTGGAAGCTGCTATATTATTAGCTTTAATAAATGATTTGGTTTGGGTTGTAGTGATGTGAAAGTTGGTATATTTGGTAACTTTTGAAAGTTACTGGCTAGTTTATTCTAATTTCTCTTTGTTCTGAATTAAAGCTCCCTCGGTGATTTTCTGGCCATCTTTGCACTAAGGTTGCAATGATTCTTTTCACTGATGCCCTTTCCTGATTCATTTCCATTGACTGTTTATATCTTTTCCTGCCCATCTGCCATTTATATCATAACCTTCCTGTGTTTGCTTCTAATGTATTATAATTCTTCATAATCTGGTCTTTACTTGGTCCTGATTCCTGCCAATATTTTTTTTTCTTCCCTCGAGGAAAGTATATCCATGCTAGGTTTCTAATGTTTTTCTCTTTTTATAAATATTAAGGCAACGATTCAATTTAATTTGAAAAATAATGTTTTTCTATTTCTTCTTCTATCGATAAATTACCTTTGTCATCTTTTAAAAGCTGTATTGTCCCATAATTTTCTTCTGTTCTCCTGTTGTTCCATTTTGTTGTTCCCCAGAGGATATAAGAATATATACTGATATAATGAACAGTATGGAAATAAAAAAAAAGAAAGAAAAATTTAGAGTCATATTCATATTCTATGGTGTTTACTAGTGATCTATTTCAAAATAAGATGTATAATTCAGTCCTGATGAATCAAATATTTAAGAAACATTCTTTAAATGGAGAAATATACATAGAAAAAATCAGTACTGACCCAGAGAGGCCTCCTTGAATGATTCTTGCTGTGGATGATTTAACTTCAATTTCAGCCCTGCGTCTTCTACTAAGGGTTATCATAGTGAACATTGCTCATGAGGGCTCTGGGAGTATAAATGGGGGTCAGAGATCAAAACACATTAGATATAATATTAGATAAAATATTAGCAGGCCTGGAAATATTCACAAAGTCATACATTATATTAGAGCTACCATATTCCATGTAGGAAAATAAAAATGGGAAATTGCACAATCCACTTCCTTTGTTATTACAGAAATTAAAGGTCTAATTTAGAATTGTGAATTTATGTAAATATCCATTAATACCATTTTATTAGTTCAGGTACTCAGGGTATGAATATATAAATATAACAGGATTTTTGTAGAGTCTACATTAGTAATTAGTATTCAGAGCATATATATATGTATGTATACAGATGAAGGTTTGTTAAATTTATAGAATTACATAGATGCTCTGAGCAGCCCTTCAAGTTCATATTAAACCATGCTTATGAATATTACTTAATGAATACATTTTATTCTATCTATGAATCCCATGATGGTGTGTGATGATATTGTTGAACGGACTAAGGCAATGACCCCAATGTAGCTATCTGTTTTTATACCTTACAAGTACTAAGGACTAAGGCAATGACACCGGCAGTAGCTATCCATTTCATACCTTACAAGTACTTTGACCCCTTTGCCACATATGTATTGGCCTCGCACAATCTTCCTAGTCTTGCAATTTAGGCATTATTCTAATTTTACAGATAAGAAAAGAGATAAACAGGGAAATAAGAGGAATTTGTTCCAGGTCACATAAAAGTGTAGTGGAATGAGAAGAAAAGCAAGTCTATGCTCTTCTCTTGATCACAGGACAGTGGTCATAAAGGAGCAAGGAGTGTGAACAAAGTAGAGAGTTATTCCATTTCACTCGAAGCAAGAGGGCAGGTTTTTTTTTTGTTTGTTTTTTTTTTTCCCTACCACTGGGAGGGTTGACAAAGGATCCTGATGATATCCCTGCATAGTTTTTCTCTGTGTTATAATTGCAGGGGTCATTGTGTACCACATAAATATATAAACCTTAGAAAAAAATGTAACCACCTTTGTTATTCTTCCTTGGCATCTGTCTTGAATTTGTGTGACAATTTGTGCCTATCCTGGTTAAAGTGGAGAATTAAATGATTATTGATTCAGTAAACTTAATTGATATGAATTATTTAATTATTTTTTCTCTTTGTTTAACTATTATGTTTACCTTTAAACAATTCATAGATATAATATACAGGGTATGCAAAGAGTGTAAATGATCGATACATATATGTAATTTAAAGAGAGGAGCAGCCACATACTTGTTAACTCATCTTACCAAATAGGACTATACCAATAGCTTAAAGCCACCATTTGCTCTTACTGAAACCCATTGCTGTCCCTTAATCTCAGAAATAATCATCATTTTGAGTTATATACTTAACACTCCCTTGTTTTTCCTCAAGCTTTTACCACATGTGGTCACGACAAAAGGCTTGTGATTATTTTCTTTTTGAATCAGGTGAAAGACACGTGGGAGAAAGAGCTAGCCTAGACCCATTTAAGTTCTATCCAGTGAAGTACAGAAAATCCAGGATTAGTTTTAAACTATCCCAGGGAAAAAAGGTAGGTAGAAAAACATTGAAGTTGGATGATCAGTACATGGGAGTTCATAGTATAATTTTCTCTTCTTCGGAAATGATCACTAAATGCCCTTCATAGGAAGTTTAGAAAATTCTGCTTCAGAAGACTTCTATTGAAAAGGAATGAGATTCTAATGGAGAAAATCTGTTTGGCATGCACCACTCAGCAAACTGGGGGCTGAGAAGCACAACAGCTGGGTAGAATGCATGGTCAATGTCAAGAGAACTCCAGGATGTACTAGTATACAGTCCCACAAAGAGTGTATACGTTTTCCTTTCTTTCTACATCCATACCACCATCTATTTTTTGATAAAAGCCATTCTCACGGGGATAAAGTGATATCTCACTATGGTTTTAATTTGCATTTCTATGATGATTAGGAGTGTTGAGCATTTTTTCACATATTTTATCATGCATTAGTCTATCTTCTTTTGAAAAGCTTCTGTTCATGTCTTTTGCCCACTTTTTAATGGGATGGTTTGATTTTTTTTCTTCCTGATTTGCTTGAGTTCTTTATAGATTCTGGTTATTAGCTCTTTATCAGATGTATAGCATGTAAACATTTTCTCCCATTCTGTGGGTCATCTATTTACTCTATTGATTGTGTCTTTGGCTGTGTGGAAGGTTTTTAATTTAACCAAGCCCCCTTTATTTACTTTTGTTGGTTCTGTGATTGTCCTCAGGGTCTTCTTCATAAATTCTTTGCCTACACTGATATCTAAAAGAGTAGAACTTCCATGGAAAAGAGCATGGAGATTCCGCAAAGATCTAAAAGTGGACCTGCTATTTGATCCAGCAACCCCACTACTTAGTACTTACCCAAAGGAAAACAATTCATCTTATCAAAAATATATTTGCATCAGAATGTTTATTGCAGCCCAGTTCACAATCACAAAGATGTGGAATCCACCCAAGTGGCACTGATTCATGATTGAAGTAATAAAATATTGCATATATCTACAATGAAGTACTACTCAATAGCCTCTGTGGAGGTGGGGACCGTACTCCTAAAAGAGTTATTTCAATAATGGATAAACAAATACAACATGTACTCACTTTGAAATTGGAACTAACCAATCAGCACTGATGGCACAGATGAAATTAAAACTCAATGGAAATCAAGCAAGTGGGAAGGCAGAGAAGAGGATGAATGAAATTATACCTAATGGGTACAATATACACTATCTGGGTGATGGGCACACTTTCAGTCAAGCAGTACAAATGTAGTCCATATAATCCAAACATTTGTAACATGTTGTTATATTCTGAAATTAAAAAAAAATTAGCAATAAAATGGAATGAAGTAATGATACATGCATGACATGGGATATTTAAAAAAATAATATGTTGAGAAAGAAAAACTTATGTTCATATAAAAAAATTATGCATAAAGGTTTATAGTAGTTTCATTTGTTAGAGACCCAAAACTAGAAACCTCACAAATTTCCTTCAATGGGTGAATGATTAAACAAACTGTCATAATTCATATATCAATTACTACTTAAAAAAGAAATGAACTATCAATCTATGCAACAATTTGGATGAATCTCAAAGGAGTTACGCTAAATAAAAAAATCGCAAATGATTCTCCCCTGTCCTCCCCCCAAAAGGAGAATTCCAGGAGAGGTACTCAACCTATCAGAATGTCTGTTGAACATGTGAATATTTTCTCTACAGGAAAATTTCAAGGTGGGTGGTGGGCACACAGCTTGGGTGCAATCAACTCCAATTAGGAACAAGTACATTCATCAGATGGAGAAACAGAACAGGAAAGCCACACTCCTTCTACAACTTCAGGTATTGGCCTGCAGCAGGGTCTTGCTGGGGAGAGGAAAGTGTTTTAATTCTAAATCAAGTTCAAAGTTTTGATTAATAGCTAGGACTAGACAATACTGGTTACTTAATTCAATTTTGGTTTGTGAATTAAAGTATCAGCAAGACTTTATACTATCTAGAAGTGGCTTGCAAAGTCATGTGTGTTGCCTGCATTTTCATCCAGCGACAGGGGTGAGCTACATATATTGAGTCCATTTGGAAGTTTTAAAGAGGTAGAATGAAAACAAAAAAGATGAAGAAGATGCTTTTGGTTTACAATGCAAGCATTCCGCTTGTTAAATATGTTTTATATATTTATTACTTTATTTTGATCTATAACAGCCATATGGATGATCAAGGGAAATGTCAGTCACCATTACTTACCAATAAAGAAATTAACGTGCAAAGGAAATTGAGAGCTTTGCCTAGGATCAATGTTGCAAAAACACAAAAGCAAAGGTCGGATCTAGGTCTCTGATTTCTTTACTGGTCCAGGGTGTTGTGCATTATCTCCCAAGTACAGCTAGTCCTAAACATTTAAAGAAACGCTGAGAAATGAACTAAAAGAATTAAAGACTCTCTTGGGGGTGTTACCTTGTGGATCCTACACATTAGCCTGGTAAATGGGTACCTCTAGATCTCAGGGCCTTGTCATCTCTCCAGGGATCTCAGAGACTGAAAAGTGATTCATATTCAGAAGAGCTGGTGGAGCTAGCCTTACTTTTTGGAATTAAAAATCTGAGAAGGCCCTTGTAAGTTAGGATTTTTCTTCTAATGGCCCAGTATTGATCAGCCAGTCAATAAACAGTGACTCCCCTTCTAATGTTATCTATTAAGTTCTCCAGGTGGAGACAGACATTAATTAGTTTATTCACGTAAATATATAGACTGTTGTTGGGCAAAGTAATGAACACTTTTAATGTACCACCTTTGTGCTTAGCAATGGAGGCGTGATGGTTAGGAAAAAAAAAGAAGAAATAAAAAGAGAAGAAAAGGAAAAAAGAAAGGAGGGAAAAAGAAGGAAAGAAAAAGAAAAAAATGTTGTCTCTGCTCTTACGGGACTTATAACCTAAGACAGAGAATAGGCATTAATACAAGAATTACACACATAAAGGAAAATATCAGCTGTGGTAAGTGGGAGAGGATGTGGTGTTATGTGAATAAAAATCTGGTACAATGATATGTGCCCTAGTTAGCAGAGTCAGGGCAAGCTGAAGGAATTTAGCATTTAATCAGCAAAGATTAACTCAGTTATCCTGCTGAGGTCAGGGAAGGGGAAAGGGAGATAGTTTGTAGAGACTTCTCTTCCAGAAGAGTTATCTTTCTTTCCTGAGAAAAATAGACGATTAATATAAATAGAATTAAAATTGAATTAATTTCCACAGGGAGAGCATCTTACTTTCATTGATCTAGGAAACATGAAAAACCTGAACTTAGTACTTTCATAACTTCTGTGTTTTTAATTTCTGTAGAATAAGCTCTTTGTTATGCTTTAGGCTTTGAAGGAGGAGGAATTAAGTCTTAGACTTAATTTCCTTTTAATTAACATGGTGACAAAAATGTAACTTTAGCAGGACTCAACAGAAGTCTCTACTTCCCAAAGCAGAGGAGGGCTGGCAGGAAAGACAGAAGGATTGTTAGTCAAAGCAGTGAGGTCCCCCAGAACAGCTTCACTCTAGGATGAAGATGGGAAGGGGTGCTGGATGGTAAAAAAGAGTGAGAGGAGTAGCAGGTCTTTGGGAAGAAGGCAGAGAACAAAAAGATGCAGGGTTTCAATAAGGCTGTTGGTGACCCAGGGGTAAATCTCCTTGAGGTCTGTCATTCTTCCAACTCTCTCTGTATTTATTCCCATGCCTAGCACAGTGCATTGCACACATTGCTTTGCAAAAGCACTGAATAGATAATGAAAGTATTTTTGAATGGCTTGAAGTCAATAATTCCTATAATGTTATCAAAAGAAAGTAAGCACCTTGGAAAGATAGAGAAAGAATTAAGCTGCAAAATGTGTGTGTGTGTGGGGGGTGGGGTGGGGTGGGTATGGATATGAATGGTGACCATTCAAATTAGCCTTCAGCAAGCTGCGCATTGCCAAGCCTTGATTTTTGGTTTTATGTTTCAGTGAATTGGCGAATCTTTACCCTTCTTTCTCTGTGGTGTATATGCATGACAGTTTTTTGAGACCTTGAAAACACAACTTGGTCCAGGCTGATGAGTCAAGATGATTTCTGGCAGATAACTGATCATGGAAAGGAACAGGCACTATGTGGGGTTGCTGTCCTGGAGACATAGAATATTCACCTTTTTTTTTTTTTTTTTCCCTGCACTCCAAGGGACAGGAAAGAGGCAGAACACTGAGGAAGGGCAAGGATTGAGAGCTTCCTGTATCTCTTTTGGGTTTGGTTGGAGGAATAATTTAGTTCCATCACTTCCCTTAAGGCTTCTACTGTACATATTCACTGTATTTTTAATTATAAGGAGCTGTCACATATTGGCAGCATTTGATAAAGTGTCATATGTGTACCAAGATCATCATCATTACATCAAATCAATGATTTTCTGTGCTCTTTGAGAATATTCATAACCATACTGCAGCCTCATATAAAGTACATTAATCAAATCAGGAAAAATACATTGCAATAAATCAAAAGGCATGCAGAAATAATAATGTAACTGGAAAGGAGGGAGAGAACTGTTGCTTATTCAAAAGTTGGTAACAAATTTCAGTGTCTATCAGTTTGCTTTTCTCTCTTAAGATAATTTTGATGCTTAGAACAGTGCCCAAAATATTTAGGTGATCAATATATATTTGTTAACTGAATGAATGAATTTTCAGGCCCTCATACTCATTCTATCACCTGTGTAAAATAATTACAATTACTCTCTTGGATTAATAATGGACTTGTGGAAATGAATCCCTCATTTTTGAACCTAGTTTTAGTGCCATATGTGGCTTACTCTCTAGAAATATGTAAGGTAGTGTTATTTCTTAGGATACTTGGTTTTTATGTTCTTACATACTTTTATTTTTGTTTAGTGAATTTGTTTGAAATTAGTCTGAATATCAGAGTAGTGAATTTAAATCCATATATCAAGAAGTGACTTGAATGCATTTATCTGGGCCATTAAGATAAGCAACTATTATATTATCAGCTACTTTTGATTCTCACCTAAAAACTGGGTGGATGGGATCACACTTTAGGTTAATGGCAGGTGGTTGGGCCTCCTTATTCTATATCCATTCCCAATTATAGATAAGTTATGGGGCTCTTGAGTGACATAGTGGTGTGAGGATAGCTACATAGGAAAGTCCCCACAGCTTGCCTCCCTTGCTGTGTTCAAAAGGGAATTTCTAGGTAGGCCAGGGAATTTTTGTTTCATTGTAGTGATATAAACCTATGATAGCCCATCTCATTCACTAAATATACCAAAAACTCTTGACATAAAAACAAAAATTTAGGCTGGGTGCCCATAGCTCAGGGGTTAGGGTGCTGGCCACATGCTCTGGGGCTTGTGGATTTGAACCTGGCCTGGGCCTGCTAAACAAATAAATCAAAACCTGAGCATTGTGGTGGGTGCCTTTAGCCCCAGCTACTAGGAAAGCTGAGGCAAGAGAATCTCTTGAGCCCAAGAGTTTGAGGCTGCTGTGAACTATGATGCTACAGCACTCTACTAAGGGTGACAAAGTAAGACTGTCTTAATTAAAAAAAAAAAGAGAGAGAGAAAGAGTGAAAAGTAAACAAAAGAAAATTTAAAAAACTGTATAGCAAAGACTCATGTATTGAAGTAAACAAAAGTAGGCAGATTGTGAAGGAGCAATCCATAGGGGGTGAGATTTTCTTTATTTTATTTTATTTATTTCTCTTTTAACTTTGCCACAAGGGTGGGCCTCAGTTGTGGAGCTACTTATCAGAGGTGGCTGAAACTCTGGAAAATACCCTGTCTCTCTAAGAGAACCAGGGAAAGGGACATCTGTGGCCCTTTGGAGAGGAGAGCCTAGAGGAGGCCCTTTTTTCTGTGTGTGAATCCACACAAGTCTTGGACGAAACGACTAAGCTATGCATTTGTGATTAAGATCCAAATAAGGTAACACAGAATTAGAGATACAACCTAAAATTAAAACATTGCTCACAGAAGATGAGGCAGAATTTATAATCTGACCCTAAACGAGTTAATTGCCTGCTAAAACAAAAGCTTTAGCACTCTTCAGAGAACTATGATAGGACCCAGGTTCTTCAGACAATAATACTCATAAGGTCCAACATACAATATAAAATTATTCAAAACAAAAACCAAACAGAAACAAAACAGAAACATGTAATCACAAATTTTCAATGGAAAGGACAATCCACAGAACTAAACCCAATATAATTCAGATGTTAGGCTATTAGAAAAAGATGCTAAATAATCTATAATGTATATGACCTAACAGGTAAAGGAAAACATACAATACTTTTCAACAGAGAAATAGTAAATGTAAAAGAGAACAAAAAGTAAATTTCATAACTGAAAATATAATATCTTGATATCTTGAAAAAGTATCTTACTGAGTATATTTGATAGCAGAATGGAGATTACAAAAGAAAGAGTCAGTGAACATGAAGGCTGATTACTATAAATTATTCAATCTGAAGAACAGAGAATAAGACAATAAACAAATAAAAAAAATGCTTGAAATAAACAAGCAAGCAAACAAACAAAGAAACAAATCATACCCAGAAATTCAGGCACCCATGGGACAATATAACAAAATATAGTATATAAAAATGAAGTTCTAGAGGAGAGGAGAAAGATTGAGATAGAAAAATATTTGAAGAAATAATGGCCAAAACCAATTCTGTGAAAGGAAAAAATGTATAAAATCAAGCTTGATGAAGAATAAACAGTATGGACTCAAAACAAAACAGAACTATACCTAGTTACAATTGAACTGGTGAAAATAAAAGGTAAATATAATGTTGTAAAAGCAACTATACAAAACACCTTGCATGTGGGTGAATAAAAATTTGAATTACTGTGGATTCCTCATCTGAATCTATGAAGGCCAAGTGACAATGGAACATTTTTAAAGTGCTGAAAGAAAAGAACTGTCAATTCACAATTCTAAGTCCTATTTTAAATTCTTTCAGAATTAAATTTAAAATTTAAATTCTGAAAGAATTTAAAATAAAATATAGACATTAATGAATGAAGGAGACTTCATTACAGGATGGAGAAAATTTGTCTCTAACATAGTTCCTTTATAAGAAATGCTAAAAAATGCTTTTCACGATGAAGAGAAATGGTGTAGAGGGCAAATTGGTCTTTAGGAATGAAAGAAGGTGAGATGGTACAGAGCTGGATAATTATAAAAGACTGTTGTTTTCCTTCTTGGTTCTTTAAAATACATATGATTGATTAAAGCAAAAATTATAACACCGTTGGGTGAAATTTTCAATGTATGTGGGTGCAACACATATAGCAACTATAATATATACTTCAGTTGTAGAGAGTGGTAAATGGCCAATTTGATTTAAAGTCTTGTCCATTTTACATGAAGTGAAACAATATTAACTGTATGTAGACTATGAAAGATTAGGTACATATATTATAATTCCTAGAGAAACCACTAAATGCAATACAAAAGGATATAGCTGAAAATGTAACAGGGAAATTAAAATGGATAATAAAAAATATTTAAACAACCAACAAGAAGGCATCAAAGGAGGATCACGAAAACAAACTACAGAGAGAATAAGAGAAAAGAAATAACAAAATGATTGACTTACATCCAGGCACACCCTTAATTACATTAAATGCTAATGGCTGAAACACTAAAATTAAAAGGCAGAGATTGACAAAGTGAATAAAAACTCAAGATGTTATGATATACTTCTTACAAGAGCTATACATTAAATATGAAGAGACAAGTTGGTTGAACATAAATTGATGGAACAATATATACCATGAAAATAATATACATATCAAGGTGGATTGATTTTTTTATAAGTTCAGATTAAATAGATTTCAAGACTCAGAGTATTAAAGTTAAAGAGATATTTTATCATATGACCATTCATTAGAAAGACAAAACAATTATAAATCTGTATGCTTCTAACAATACAGCATTAAACTTACTTTCCAGATCACCTGGCCACCTTGGGAAAGGCAATGTTCAGCCTCCTTGGACGCTCCAAGGCATCCTCATGGCTTCAGTTATTCATGATGAACAGAGTGGCCATAATGTTTGTGTGCAATTGCACATGGACTTTATGGTCACCCTGTGTAGTCCTTGAGTCACAGTTGGGTCTAGTGTAAAGTTAGGGGAACCTGATTGTTTCCTCATCATTCACTAGTGTTCAACTTTTCATTTTTTTATTTTTCAGGTATTTCAAAGTGATGACTACAAATACACAGAAAAGAAATTCAAATTAAAAATTAAAAAATTAAAACCTTAGCTTTTGAATCAACCCTACATAGTTTTAAAAATTTAGCAGGCTCTTCTTTTTGGCAGAATACCATGCCGAGTGGTACAGAAGCAACTGATATAACCTTATACAACTGAAAAATAATCTTCAAGTACTATAGGCTGATTCATGTTCCACCAAAATTCACATGTTGAAGTCGTAGGCTCTCATTTCTCAGAATGTGCCTGTATGTCGAGATAGGTCCTTAAACAGATAATTAAGTTAAAATGAAGCCATTAGTCTGTAGGTATGTTTACATGTAGAGGAAATTGTGACTCAGACATACACAGAGGGAGGACCATGTGAAGACATAGGGAGAAGATGGCCACCCTCAAGCCAAGGGGTGAGATCGCAGGAGAAACCAATCCCCCCGACACCTTGATCTGAGATCTTCCAGTCTCCAGAATTGTGAGGAAACAAAATTTCTGTTGTTAAAGCCACCCAATCTTTGGTACTTCTTTATGGCAACCTGGCAAAGTGATAAACTAGGCAAATGTCACAGAAGTAGCAGGAGAAAAGTATAGTCCTTCCAAGACTGAGCAACACCTAAATAATCTGAAATTGTAAGTCATTTCTTGCTGTGCAAAGGAGGTCATTCCTATCCTAGGATTTTATTGTTAATACTCGTTAAGTTTTTCAATATGTATGGGTAGGTATTCACAATTTTCCTGTGTAATGAGAAAGATGGAAGTAAATTATTATTTCCATAAAATGTTAGAATGGATGTAATTGTAGCTAAAAGGATGGTTTTATTATTTGGGGAAGGACACTGTGGGCCATAGCCAATTCATTAGACTGCTCTGGCAGGCTGTTGGTATTATTATTATTTCTAGCCCTTCCTAGATTTCATTCTTTTAGATAAAAACATGCATATCAACTTTGGAGTTTGATTGCCTTATGGGCATAAAGCTTTGCATATTTACTGCCCATGAATCATACCAGCATGTGAAATCCAGAGAAGATTCAATTTTTCCTGCTAGATGCACCTCCAGCCGTTTAATTAAAATATGTATTATTAATAAAACTATATTTAAGTCATATTTTTTACAGATATGACTAAAACATTAAGTGCAAATTGTTTCATACTTTCATAGTAATTTGCTTTTAACGTTTTGTGCCTTAATCAAGGTAGCATGCTAGTCAGAGGTTTGTGATACTGCACACTTCTCAATGATAAAATTGAGAAAAAATAAGTGGAGTGGTGACTAATGAAAGGACACATTTGCTTTTCAGAAAGACTCCATGGTTTTATTGCAAAAGGGATCTGTACTGAATTGGAAAGTGCAATAAAAGAAACAGCAAAAAAGAATAGTCTCTATTTTAGTACATAGCAATGACATTTGCCATTTGCACGACAGCTTTTTGCATGTTTCTGAGCCAGTGCTGTGTTTAAGCCTTGCAGTCTGCCTTTAGATGTCACAGTTGTTCTTCCACTGAACTGAAATGACTTCAGTTCTGTGTTCACAATTCTTTCACTTTCCAGCATCCTTGTATAATCAGTAACACTGATGAACGGCACTAGTGCTCACTTGCACAGTCCTTAGGAAGGGATTGATTCACAAAAGTTTTATTAAAATAGGTGGGAAAAGTGATGGCTGGGTGACTCTTTAGACATTGCATAGCTTGCTGTAAGGATATACCCCTGGTTTATGGAGTTTGTTATTACTGATAAAATTTCCGAGCTCTTGCATTTGGTGAAGTGACGACAGTGGGAAGTAGGGCAGAGAAAACAGAAAGGAAAAAAGGTTTGTATGCAATGACTTCTTACTATTTGTCAAACGTTATGCTAATTATGTCAATAATTAGCCAATTTCTGTTATTTAATCTTCATGACAAAACTTCAAGGGAGAAATGAATGTCTCCCGGGTTCACATGAAGAAAAGTAGGCTCTGGGAAGTTATGTGACCAGCACAGCTGTGCAGCTGGTAAATGACTGAATCCAAAGTCAGACCTTTGACTTTTAACTTCAAAGCTCAAGTGCAACTATTATATATTCTCTTGCATATTGGGCTTCCATGAATGTATATTTTTTTATATGTCTCTAATTAATCCTGTGACCATCATCACCAACTTCTCCACGTCACAAGGCCTCCACACAGTCAACGGCTCTTGTTCTTACACTTGCCTGCTCCTGCCCTTTGGTAATCCTGTGGTCCTTCCCTTCACCTCACTGCTTTTCTTTCTATGCACAGTGGAAGTCTAGGTTACTCCAAGTGGAGAAATGGTGAACCCTCTATTTTGATATGTTCTTTAACCTAAGAATCTTACATTGTTATGCTATTTAGCATTTTTAATTAAATTCCATTGTAATAGTTCTTTGCTAAGTGGCCTGACTGCTAAAATTTAATTTTTATAAGTAATTCATTTGTGACTGTAGAGCCTGTAATGATAGAGTTCAAATTTAATGATGCATCCTCCTGTACTTTAAAATAAGCTAGATGAGAAATCACCGGCTCTATTAAAAAGAAGATAGCATTTTAGCATGTTTTCTTTCCATACGTGTGTGTTTTTGTGTGTATCTTTGTGTGTATATACATGTTTGTGTGTATACACATACACACACACACACACACACACACACACACACACACACACACATATATAGTGTGGATCTGACTACATGACTTCTATTCAGGTGGTATTGACCCGGATAGTTCTCCTTAACAGCTTGGAACTAACTCAGGTTATAATACAAAAATGTTCACTGTGTTTGCTATGGTACAGGCACTTCTCATACTAAATTCATATTTCAGAGACACTTGACTTTTGCCTATAATTTCCCCATTTTTCCACACCAAATAGAGCAGTTGAAACACATTGCCACCAGAAAAATGGATTCCTCTTTCTTATCTCTACCCTTGAGGGAGTTGACTTGCGTTTAAAATAATGACGACGACTATGCTTAAAAACTAAGGGAAACAAAACAAAATAAGATCTAATTTTCCATAATTGCCGAAGGATATCTAGACAAAGAAACAGAAAGCTCCCAAAGCCCAAGACAATCTAAATTCCAAGAAAAAAAAAGTGGCAAATTCCTGAGTCTGGTTTTGCAGGGTGCTGGGGAGTTTCTGTGCTCTGTACCTTTTAAAATTTTGTCTTTCCCTGAGAATCCTTGGAGAGAATTCCATTGGCTTCCCAGAGGGTCTGCTGCCTCTTAACTCCATGGAACTCCTGGCATGGAAATTAACCAAACTCCAAAAGCCTTTGTGTTCTGGAAAACAAACAAAACATACTCTGAGGGACTTATTATTTGCAACACTTAAATTCCAAAACACATGCATGAGCACACACACACACACACTTATCCGTATTTCAAAGTCTGATGACCTGTCTTGAAAATTTTGTAAGTAGGCCCCCAAAGCAGCATAATCTCTCTCAAACCAGCCCAACACATACAAAGTAGAAAAAAACTAAAATAAATATAATTATCTGAGTACCACTGTTGCACAAACACAAACATTCAAAGAAGAAAAGCCTGAGAGGAAATAATCTAGAGAAAGCCAGTGACTCTGGCAGGCACGGGTAACAGAGAAGCCCTTTATGGGGTGGCAGCTGTTAAAACACCAATCATACCATATGGTCCAATTGAGCAAGGCGTGGACTCTGAAAATATTGTTGGGTTAGGTGCTATTTTTTCCACCGTGCCACACACATTTTCAGAATTGGAAATGTCCCAGGGGAGCCCCATGGCAGCAATGTGACTGAGATCTGTTAAACAAAGTGTTATCCTATGCATACCTTATTTATAATTCTCCATTCTGCTTTCTGAGTCAGGGTAAGTTCAATAAGTCTCATTTTCAGGCAGATATGGATGAGATAAGACATGGAAAATTTACTTGAGTGAGTTTAATCAGTCTTGTTTTTAAACTTACATATGGTTTAAGAAAAATTGTAATGCCTTAGTCACTTTCTTTTTGAGTCTAACAGTCCACCCTGTGAAATTGGACCATGTTCTTCCTGATCAATCTTTTGTCGGGTCAACCCCAAATACCTACTATTGTGTTTATATGAGAGGGCCTTCCGCAAGCAAATGTAATGCTCACCTACATCCCTAACTTCTCTCCAGTCTGATTTTTGGAACACTCATTTTTATGTATGTTTTATTTTTTATTTATTTATTTTTTATTATTTCAGGTTGAGGGTATAATGTTTGCATTTGTTAGGTAAAGTCCCTCTTATCCTTGTGTCCTGCCCCCCAGAGGTGTGCCATACACCCTAACATTATGCCCATTACAGGCACACCCCTTCCCTCCCTCTTCCTCTCTCCCCACTCCCTCATACTTCTACTCCCACACCTTGAATTGAGTTTTTTTTTCTTATGTGGATATTAGATCGTCTACTGGCTTCATATAAAATAGAATGCTCATTTTTAAATTGAAATTTTTAAAAAGTAATATTGTGCCGGTGTTTATCCTAAAGGGCTGCTTCCAAATACTCTTCTCAACGTTAGTAAGAGCCTTGTAAGAGGTGTCCCAGTTCAGTCCTTACTTCTGCTAATGGCTCCTAATATAAGCAGCTATCATTTTTTTTTTCTTTTTGAATTGCCTTGAGCAACGCAACTGAGAAGTTGATGAATTACTTGTGAGTTTGTTGTAGATATTTCATAAAAAAATTCAGAGACATTTAAATTTTTTGGTACATTTTGCTTAAATTGTGAAAAAGGTCACGAGTAAGAAAAACAATTTGATGCCTCAGGAAACCTATACTTTTTTTTTCTTTCAAATGCAATTCTTGAACCCTAAGATGGACTGTGTGTCTGTCCTTGGTGGTCCCACAACACACAGGGCAAATCTTTGCACTTAATACTTTGTATTCAATGGATACGCTTCGTGTTTATTTCTCTCAGTAGTCTGAAAGCTCCTTGATGGCAGGCACTGTATCTGATTTATTTGTATGCTCAGTTACCTAACAAATATGTGTTTAACAGAACTGAAATGGGGGTAGGGAGTGGAGGGAACTACACTTGGGGTAAGAACCTACATTTATTTTGGAGCACTTTTTATTTAAAAGCTGAGATTGAATCTGGCTACAAATACCTGCGAGGTTTTTGCCAAACTTTTAATCTTGGATTTGCTTATTCTCCTTTCCCTGGGCATTTGCCGAATCTATTGATTTTAGAAACTTTTCTCTGGTTAGGCATGTTATTGTATGATAATTCTCTGTCATGAAAATTAATTTCTAGACCCTTAAACATAAACTTGCAAGAGATTCCTCCATTTAGAAGCATCTCTCCTGCGTTCTCTTGGTAGTCTCTACCATCTGTGGATGAGACTACCAATATTTCTACGTGTAATATACAGTTCTAAGTATTTTCCAATTTCTGTTGCTTTTTGTAAGCAATGCATTATTTAGAATGTTATTTTTACTCTAAAAATGATTGTACATTTAAACTATCTTTTCCTATTGATATCACTAAGTTGTAGAAAATGTTATCCACATGATATGGATTTTTTAAAAAATATATTTTATTATTTTGGGGGCAATTTTAGGTTCACAGCACAATTTAGTGGACGATGCAAAGATATCTCCTCTATCTTCTATTTCTACACATACATTGCCTTCCCCATTATTAACATCTCATGAGATTGGTGCATTTATTGCACTGACCATCATTATCCCTCAAAGACCATTAGAGTTTACTCTTGGTGCCACTAATTCTGTGAGTTTGGATGAATGTATGATAATATATACCCTCCATTCTGGGTAGTGTCATACAGAATAATTTCACTGTCTAAAATGCTCTGTGCTCTGTGTTTTCATCTCTTCCTCACCTTTTATCCCTGGAAACCACTGATCTTTTCACTGTTTCTATAGTTTTGCATTTTTTGAATGTCATACAGTTGGAATCATATACATATAGAAGGTGGCCTTTTCAGACTGGCTTCTTTCACTTAGCAATGTGCATTTAAGGTTCTTCGTTCCCTTGTTGTGTCTTGATAGGTTATTTCTTTTTAGCACTAAATAATATTTTATAGTCTGGGTATGCTACAGTTTATTTACTCATTCACCTACTAAAGGGCATGTTGGTTGCTTTCAGGTTTTGGCAATTGTGAATACCACTGCTATAACATCTGCGTGTAGGTTTTTGTGTAGACATAAGTTTTCAACTTCTTTGGGTAAACTCCAGGGGGTCTAGTTGCTAGAATCTATGGTATGAGTATGTTTAATTAGTACCAAACTGTCTTCCAAAGTAGCTGTCATCATTTTGCCTTTCCACCAATGAATGAAAGTCTGTGCTTCATTCATTGGCCATTGTCTTATGTGGGTAGTGGTATATCATTGTTGCTTTAATATGCATTTCTCTGATGACAAATTTCTCCATGAAGAGACAAAACTACCAGAATAGCAAACATAATATATTCATGGAGCAAAAAGAACAAAGTTGAGGACTGATACTACCTGACTTCAAGACTTGCTATTAATAAATAGCTGCAGTACCCAAGACATTGTGGTATTAGAAGAATAAACAAACATACCATTGGAACATACTAGAGAAATAGACCTACACAGGATATTATCAGCTGATCTTTGACAAAATACCAAAGGTAAGACAGTGAAGAAAATATGCTCTCCACATCTGCAGACAAAAAAGTTTGCCTAGACGTAGGGTTTACACCTTTCACAAAGTTTAATTCAAAATAGATCACAAATTTAAAAATAAAAAGCAGAACTGTAAGATTCCTAGGAAATAACATAAGGAAAAAATCTAGATGTCCTTGACTCTGTCAATGGCTTTTTAGAAAGAAAGAATTGATAAACCAGACTTCATTAAAATTAAATATTTCTGCTTTGCAAAAGATACTGCCAATAAAATAAAAACAAGATATATAAATGGGAAATAAGCACACAAAAAATGCTCCAGGTTATATGTCATCAGATAAATGGGTTCTTTTTATTTATTGATCCTTTATGGCCTAGAATACTCAATTTTTAAAAAAACGTATGTACACCTAGATGTAATGTATTCACTAATTATTCAATATAAGATTCTATATGTCTAGTGTTATTCAAATCTTCTTCATATTTGTTGTTTGAATCCCTGAATCTACATATTTTTGGAAGAAATGCATTAAAAATAGTTCACAGCAGTCTCCAACTCTTGGCCTCAAGAGATCCTCTTGGGTCAGCTTTTTTTTCTTTTCTATTTTTAGTAGAGATGGGGGTCTCACTTTTGCTCAGGTTTGTCTCAAACTCATGAGCTCAAGCAATCCACCTCCCTTGGCCTCCCAAAGTGCTAGGATTACAGGTGTGAGCCATCGCGCCCTGCCTATCAGTTAAATTTTTTAAAAGAAATATATATCTTTAATCATTTGTTTGTTCTCCTTTCCCTGGGAATTTGTTGAATCTATTGTTTTAAATTTATTATGCAATAATTCTCTGTCACAAAAATGAGAATAGGTGTTGCCTTAATGTTTGCTCTCCTTTGTGTTAATATTGCCTGACCAGTTTTATTTTGATTAGTTTTACTATATCACATATATCATATACATACTTAACATGTATATATGTACACATACACCATATAGACACACACACACACGGAGTTCATTATCTTATTTCCAATATTTTTATTTCATTGCATTTTAACATTTCTGTTGTAAATAGACCTGGACTGTGATTTTTGTTTTATAAATTTTATTCTAATCTAAGTACAGATGCTCCTTGACCTATGATGAGGTTATATACAGATAAACCCATCATAAGTTGAAGATTGTGTTGAGTGAATATGGCTTTTGTACCATTGTAAAGTAAATAATTATGGGTTGAACCATCATAAATTGGGGACTGTCTGTATTCCATCTTTCACCAAGAAAGTTTAATCTATTTACATTTAGCATGATTATTGTTTTAGGGATATTAATTTATAACATCTTATTTGCTATTTTATATTTATTATACTTTATTTCCTTTTTCTTCTTTCTATTTTTAATTGTATCAAGGTTTTTGTTGTTTTGGTTTTTATTTTGCTTTGTATCCTTTTAATATGAAAGTTGTACATTAAATGCTTATTCTTGTTGTAATTGTTCTGAGTTGTCCGCAGTTGTCTTTTAGCATGCAATTGACTTAACATTATCTAAAACAGTAAATATTTCTATCCTCCTATTGAACAATGTTTTAAAAATATTTTAATTCAAATCAATCTTTGATGTATTTTGTGTAATTGTTGATCAATGTTTTAATTTGCCCTTGTATAATGTCTTTAATGTACTTGGTAATTACTGTAAATTGTATTCTTGAATTTTAAGAGTTATTCTTTCTGTAGATTAACCTACTTTTGATAATTATTTTGCGTACCATTTTTTTATGTACCTATCCTTATTTCTTCTTATTCAAAGAATGCCCTTTGAGTTTTTTGTTTATTTGTTTTCTATAATGGATTGTCTATAAATGGTAAAAATTTTGGAGTTTCTTTATCTTAAACTATCTTTGCTTTTGTTCTTTAAAATTATAGTGTTACTGGCAATAGAGTTTTATTTTGACAGCTGTCTTCACCAACTATTTGAAAATGTTATACCAATGTCTTTTGACTTCTGTTAGGATAATTTCTTTCTTGGGTTTTTTATGAGTAATCTCTTTCCCTATTAGCTTGTAAAATTTTCTTCTAGAAGTTCTGTTTGTTATTACTTAAATGTGGCTATTTTTAGTTACCTTTTTGGTCATATTTCACCATGGTCTCTCTTTGTTATATGGTTATTATTCTAAGCATACCTTTAATTTTTTCTCCAAATTATTATAATTATTTTTTGTAATGCCATTTCTTATTTGTTATATTTGATCCTGCATCATGGTGGGATTTTTTTTCTTTCTTGTGTTTCACTGTGTTTGACAGGATTTTTTTCCTTTGTTTTCTTGGATGTTGTACATATTTTGGGTAGAATATATTTTCTTATGCTTCAATTATACAATTTTTATTAAAATATTAGAAGTTTTCATTTCTTAGCTTGGAATTCCAACAGCACAGGGATAGCATTTATCTTTTCACACGTGTTCAAGGTACAATGTTGAAATCTTCATTTTATGCATATTTTTTCCTTCCCAGAGACAGGGCCATAACAGCAATCTTCCTTGTTATGTCTTCAAGTCAGTAAATAGAGTTTTTCTGTTTCTTTTTACTAGCTGGGTAGGATCTTAAGGATGTTGGTTTTATAAAATGGTCTTTGTCTCAGCTCCCCTTCCAAGATCACATTTCTTCATTTCTGCCTTGGCGTTAAAACTGCAGTTCCCCAACTCCTAGGATAATACCTGGCTTTAAAATGCATCTCGGTGTCTGAGCTTTTCCATGAAACTATTGTCTTAGCTTTAACTCCCTATTCCTGTGTCTGGAGGACTTACCTTCTTTTTAAGTGTGGATATATATTTAGACATAATTTTTAATATCTTTAATCTAGCATCTGGAATTTTATTACATCTATGGGTTATAGCTAACGTGGAATGCCTACTAATTCAATCTGCCATGATGATGACACTGGGACTAATCTATTCTTTAAAGAAGAAGAAAGGGGTATGCAAAAATACTTATTAAAATACATTAAGAAGAATTTTATAATTTATTTCTAATTCCACATTTTAAAAAAATCAACAATTTGCTTTGGGTCTGTGTTAAAATTGTTTGCTTTTGTTCACTCAGAAAAATTATCCTCCTTAAGTTCAATTGAGAGGCAAAAAATATTTACTATCATTTGGGGGTACAAAGGGCCTAATTGAGAGCAATTTGCTTTTACATTATGTTCTGTGCAGTAAAAAGGAAGGAATATGTTATGCTTTTTATGTTTGTTTTCATGTCTTTTAGTTGGTGTTTGAAATCCTCAGCGATTTGCCTATAGGAACCATTTGAAGACTGTTTTCAAACTTAAGCCAGTGATCCTGAACGCACACCTGGAATCAGGACTGTGCAGATTTGTTTCCCAGTCTAATTCCACAGGTAGCACAGTCCTAACATATGGTAGTGCTCACAAGATATGTATTAAATAAGAGCCACCGTGTGAATGGATGAACATGTCCGCAACAACTCTCTAAGTACCATAGCAAAAATGTGGTATATAAGTTATTGCCAGACAAGTGCTGCTTTACTAAATTGTCCTTATCACTCAGTGGTTTGAAACAATAATTGTTTATTCTTACATTAATGTGTTTAGCTAATATAGGCTGTATTCAGCTGAGCTCACTCATGTGTCTGTGTGTTGGGGATTGAAAATCCAGATTGAGTTCACTGAAGGTGGCTTGGCTGAGCTCCAAGTGTCTCTCTTGGTGCTGCAGGGATCAGTGGGCTGTTCCATATCTGTTATTTTAAGATCAATGGCAGAGGCTTTTGGCAGGAGAGCAAGTCAATTGTTGCACTATACCCATAAAATGTTTTCGTTTGCCTCATGTTGACTAACAACCCATTGGCTTAAACAAGTTACTTCAATTCATAGAAGTATACTCCTCCTACAGAAGGGAGGAGAAGAGAGTATGTTTCAGAACAATATCCAATCTACCTCCTGTGGGAAAAGTTGGAAATGTATTAAAGCTTAGTTCACCAAAGTACTTTATTGAAGGCATCTATTCACAAGTGTAGAAATTTATGAAACTCTACTTTTAAAAACTGCACTGTTTTCTCTTATTATTATTATGAATGGCTGTTGTTTTCTGAGTACCTACCATGTGAGAAGCAATTTATATATACTTTGAAATCAAATTCTTAGAACATTCCAGCAAAGGAACTATTTTATTCTTTTTTTTTTTTTTTTGAAAAAGTGGCTCAGAATGCTTATATCACTGACTCTAGGTCAAACAACTTGTGAATAGTGAAGTATGCATTCAAAATCCAGTTCTCCCTGAATTTAAAATCCATGCGGTTTATCCATTGTTTTCACAAACACAATCCTAAAGCTATTTCACAGGGATGAGTTTCCAGTCTGAATAAGAAACTGATATGAAGACAAGATTTAACTTTTTAGAGACCGTGTTTTCTTAACTATGGATTTTTTTTAAGGCAAAATGTCTCTATTATTGGTTGTATAGAATCAACTAATGAAACTTTCTGTAGGTTTTTCAAAGGAAAATCAATTTGTTGCTTTACTTCCTTTTAGCAGTATTGTCATTTTAATTGAATATTTGTACTTGTGATTACATTTTTTTCCTGGAAACTTGATTTGCATTTTTGAAAGACAAATATATTTTGATTCAGGATATCCCAGAAACTCAAACCTTCAAATGTTTTCAGATTTCAAAAATACATTTATAATTTTTGAAAGTAATTTTCTGAGCATTATATCATAAAGTAAAAGTTCCAAATTATTTTCCCTGTTGGAAATGTCTGCAGTAAAACAATGTTGCCTGACAGTTTTATAACTCCAGGACAAACTAAATGAAAAATGATCAAGTAAGGAGACATATCTATCTTTATCAGTTTAAAAATGGTGGAAATATTGACAATTATGTTAGTTATTGTTGTTTGAATTGGTGATGAAGAATAGAGATGTGTGAATTGATGACTGAATAGAGAGCGGCGATTCTAGCTGTTTTTTCCTCTGTTACCAGGTTTGCCTTCAACTAGGTATAATCTTAGTAAAGCAATGTTGCCCTTCAGTGAACTATCAATGTACAGGCTCCCCCAGGATCAAGCTATTCTGTCATTTATTTTGAACTTAACACTGCATCCTGACATTATTTTTGACTTGGAAAAACTTCACGTAGATAGTTTATCTCTTCCTTTTGTTCGAGACATAAGAAACTAGGTTGATGGATGGAGAGACTCCGTTGTGGTTTTTTGAAGAGGTATGTGGATGGGGGTTGGGGGGGTGGGGGGGTGGGAAGGGTGCTACAGTGTTAGACTTGAGTTTATTGATTTCAAATGTAGTTTTGTGGAACACTTAGAGCATCCCCAGCCTCTGTGAGTCTTACTGTATAATAGCCATCCCCTCTTCTTTCTTGCTGACAGAATTCCAGGGTTATTTCTGCAGCAGTATTGATAATTCCAAGCTTTTGTCCTGCTCAGATCACTGATCCCTGAGTGTGAAATGGAGCTTGGAGCTAAAGTAACCTCTTTTTTTCTGCAAGCCCATAGTGACACAGACATTGGTCCATCTGCCTGATTTCATTGAGCTCTTCAGCCAATTTGGGAACCACTCTCTTGTAGACTCCTTGTTATGTGAGGTATTCAAATGCTTTTCTTATTTTAGCTCCTATCAGTTGGGTGTTCTGACATTTGCAGCCATATTCATTCCATATAGTATGTGGAAAATCCTAATCTCTTCATTGAAGAAGTTTAGGTGCAATCTTTTGGCTTCATTTGCATCATTGTTCTTTTTATTTAAACTTACCTTCTTGTTTGTTTGTGACTTGGTTTCAGCCCTAGAGAAATGTTAACTCCTCTCACTTCTTTATTCATCTGGTACTGGGTAGAGTGATAGGTGACATCTTTGTACCATAGTCTTTTTATTAGATAGCATAATCACATTAAGAATTCCTAGAGTGCATTAAAGACATTGAATGAAATAATTTGGCTAAGAAAAAATTGATTTTTTTTTTTTTCACACCTCAGTTGAAGATGGATTTATTCCTTAAATCCCTTTACTATTCATTTAGTTTTTACACTAGGGGGTATGTTTACTGATTCCTTATGTATTTTTTTCTCTACCATTTTTGAACATTTTAAGTATGAAGACCTGTTAAAACATACCCAGAGCACTTCATAGCCACAGTGTCCAATCAGGTGATAGTGTGAGGGAAGTGCAGTCAGTATCAGTTCACCTTTGAAGCAGTGTAAACCTACTCATTTACATACATTTGGAACAAATCCCTCCTCAAGAACAATGAATGTGGAGATGGACAGTTGTATTTGTTTGACAGGTGTCACTTTCAATTGCCTCAAGCTGTCAATCAAGAGGTCAGGCTTGCTGAAGAAGACTGGATCTGAAAGTAATGGGAGCTAGAATGATCTTTGTATAACCACACTGTGCTGGCATGTTCCCTGTACCTAGATGACTGTTAATATTAGAAAACCCATGGCTTAAATGTCTTGGATTATTTGTTCCCATACCACATGTTCCATGAAAATCCTCTCTAGGCTCTAGGTGACTGATACTATGTAGGGATTCAGTCTTTCCTTCTCTGGGCAAGTTATCATCATTACACTCACCTATTTCTGTATCAATCAAAAAAGTATTCCTTAAGCCACAGCCTACAGCAGCTATCTTGAAAACCCTCATCATATCTTCTTCCTCTTGCATAGCAGAAGCAGTTCAAAATTTGAACACAGTGTTTACTTCACAGTAGTTCCACCCTGTACTATTCCAGAATCAGGTTTGAAAACTGTGTAGTTGTGGGAGGGTGCTTATATTTGAGGATTTGTAAGGTGTGATCACTTTCTTTTTAAGTTGTGATGGGCTAGACTACCAATGTCAGGCATGAAATGGCTTTGTGGAAAATCTTTCCAGCAGGTACTATTTTTATCAAGGACTCATCAGAGCTCCAGTGCCAAGCATTTCAGCTCAGATCCTAAGTGGGAAATTATTCTTTTCACGAAACAATGTATTAAATCCCTTCCTGTTGCTGTCAAGTATCCCTTTTGAGGATGAATGGGAGATTGGCATTGCATCCCACCACATGTGCTTCATATTCTGTGTATAGACATTGTAAAAGAAGTGTAATTATCATCAAAGGGTGTGGGTTCACTTTGCAGTAAGATTAATGTAATTGTCACTATGTAGTTTGTGTTTCCTCATCTTATCTTCACACAGTACCAAGTGAAAAGACTATCATTTAAGAATTCTCTGTGTTATGAATGATTCTGATCAGCTGACTGCGGCTTTTGTGGGGAATAAAATATTTAAGTGGTATTCTCTCAGCATAGGCTACATTTCTAGCTGTGACTATGTAATACTTACAACAACAGATTCCCTCCTCATTTTATTATCTGTTGATTGATGTACCATCTATTTTACTGTTAATTCAGTCAACAAACACTCTTTGAACTTCTATTATGGGTCTAACCTTCAGTTGTATGTCCAAAGGACTCCATGATCCAATGTGGGAAATGAAAATCCACAAATAATTACACTGCAGGATCATATGAGCTGATTAACATGTAGGCAGAGGCAGGAAAGAGTCTCAGAGGAAATGGCATTTAAACATCACTCCGTGTTCATTTTTAAAGGAAACAAGGAGGAGGGAGGGCATCAAAGAAGAGGAGATGGGACTGGAGACACAAACAAGGAGCTGGAAGTAGCCTACTTCCGGCTGAGACACTGCTGCCTGAGGAGGATGCCTGCTGGGAAGGTGGCTTAGATCAGGTGCCTGGGAGTCTGACTTGTGGTTCACTTGTGATATTTGGACTTTGTCTTGCAAGTGGAGAGTTCCTGAAGGCATTTGAGCTGGAAACAGACATATTTTGATATGTGTTTTAGAAAGATGTCTCTGGTGGCAGCATGGGGAATCAGAGCCGATTCCTTTTTAGCGTCTCTTGGTGCCTAAAGTAGTATCATTCACAAGCAGACAAGTTAGGATGGCTTTATTATTACCCTGTTGGGATGAAGGCTTAAAGTAATATGATGGAAAGTTGGCTGCCCTACCTGCCATTGAACCCAAACCTACCTGAAATGTAAAGATTATAGTTTATTCATCTTTGCAACATTAGTAATATGTGATCCATGGCATGATGAAAAGAGCACAGCTTTTTTGAAGCTCAAGTTCAAATGCCACCTCTATAGCTTAATATATGTGTGGTCTTGGCTAAGTCATTTTGCCATTTTGTCTATAAAGTAGGGATAATACCACTTCTTTTGCAGAGTAAGAACAATTATGTGAGATATAATACGCTCATGGCCACCAATCCAGGAATGGATTAACAAGCTGTGGTACATGTATACCATGGAATATTATCCAGTCACTAAAAAAGATGGAGACTGTACATCTTTTGTATTCACACATTCTTCTTAGTAAAGTATCACAGGAATGAAGAAGCAAGAATCCAATGTACTGAATTTTGATATGAAGACAACTGATGACCTGGTGTGCCTTCCTTCCCCAAGAAGTGTGCCAAATATGGTGAACCCCACCCCATGGGGGTTGGGGAAATGGGGGAGTTGAGAGAGGGAAGGAAGCAGGGGAGTAGAGTTCATGGTATTTGGCACACGTCTTGGGGAAGGACTTATTTATAAGTGGGACTTTGCTTGACAAATGCAAGTAGTGCAACCTGGATCTTTTTACCCTCAATGAATCCCTAAGAATTAAAAAAAAAAAAAAAAAAAGATATAATGTACTCATATGTAATTCTTAATATGGCCATAAATATAGTAAACTGCACAAATAAGAGAGAAAAAGTGTTATGGAATCTAAAAGAAAGCCATTGCCCTTCGTAATATACTTTGCTGTTCACTAGAGAGCTCTGTGTCCAGCTTATTATACAGAAAATGCCTTTGCCTTCCATGTCAAATGAAACCACAGACCTTCAACTGGAACCAAATATTCAAATGCTTTCCAACAAAAAGCGTAAAAAACACCACTAAAAGGTTAACATTATAATTAACAGTTTCGGAAAGATGGCAGCCGAGTAACAGCTTCCCTGCAACTGGGCGTAGCGAGTCTAGGGAGACAGGACTCCAGGCATCTCTGGCCACTGGTATCTGCCTATAATAATCCCTTTGAGGATACAGGGAGCCAGCAAGGGACTTCTGGACCCCAAGAGGAGGACAAAAACAGTGGAGAACTGGCAAGTGGTTGCATTTGTTCGATCGACCTAATCACGCCGGCAACCGTGAGTACAAGCAGCAGTGAGACTGCAAACCGGAAGGGCCTTACCTATGAAGTGTTTGGGTGTTCTTGGACTTGGCACTGAGTTGAACTGCCTTGGGGAGAGCTTGAGCAGGAGTGTGGAGAATTTTGGGCATTGTCTGGGGCCCCAGACTGAGCCACTGAGCTGGACACAGGAAGCCATTGTGAAAGAACTGCCCTGGCAAGCTCTGCACTTAGAGTCCCAGAGCAAGGATCGGGCGGGACAAAGTAACCTAGTGACTGAGCAGCCTAAAGGTGGGGAGTGAGCTGCCTTACAGCCTTAATCCTTAGGGGCAGAGTGAGACGATTTTGGCACACTGGAGCCTTGGGCTGTTGCCCTGGGTAGAGTGCTGTGACATCACAGCTCATAGCAACTCCAAACTCCTGGGCTTGGTACCGCCCAGACCTCCATAAGAGCTGTGCAGTGACCCCCGACCAGTGACACGCATCCACCGGGCCTACACATTCCCTGACTAGGAACTGCGGGAGCCACGCAATTCTGCGTCCTCCCTCCTGTGTCCTCCCATCCTCCACACTAGTCTGTTCATATGGCCAGGGACTCTGGTAGCTGCATGCCCTCTGAAGCCCTCCCTGCCACTGCGCAGAGCCCTTCGCCTGGCCAGAGACTGCTAGAACCTTGGGCTCTCTGTGCCAAAGTCACTGGATGCCAGGCACTCCCAGAACCGTGCACACCACCCCCCAGCCCTGTTGCTGAATCCAGGTGTGTCACACACTGGAGCTGCTTCCACAATCAGAACTCCCTAGCAAGAGCAGCCCCAGAGGAACTAAACAGGGTCACTCCCTACAAAGATCCAGCAACAATAGAGTGATTCCACTGGGGTCTAATCTTGGAGAGACACCTCCCCAACTCTGAGGATGGCCAGAAGCAATGGTGAAAAATAATCATGAGGCAAAATCAACAGAAAAACTCTGGCAATATGAATAATCAGAGGAGATCAACTCCCCCAAGGATCAATGGGGCAGAAACAGCACAAGACCCCATGCACAAACAAATAGCTGAGATGTCAGAAATTGAATTCAGGATCTGGATAGCAAATAAGATCGAATTAGAATTCCAAAAGTTATCTCAAGAA
>CAUYPK010142744.1:0-28207 GCA_963574355.1 Loris lydekkerianus
GAGACCCTTGGTTTTTATTTGATTGCCAGGAATTTTCTTTCTTATTTTTTTTTTTTTTTTGCGTAGAGACAGAGTCTCACTTTATGGCCCTTGGTAGAGTGCCGTGGCATCACACAGCTCACAGCAACCTCCAGCTCCTGGGCTTAAGTGATTCTCTTGCCTCAGCCTCCCGAGTAGCTGGGACTACAGGCGCCCGCCACAACGCCCGGCTATTTTTTTGTTGCAGTTTGGCCGGGACTGGGTTTCAGCCCGCCACCCTCGGCATATGGGGCCGGCACCCTACTCACTGAGCCAGAGGCACTGCCCGATTGCCAGGAATTTTCAATCCAGTTTAATTCATTTATTACTTATTGAGCATGTATTTCAGGTCTGTCACTCCACTGCAGGTACCATAATGATTACAAAGATGTGGACTGGAAGCTTACAAGCTAATGAAAGCAGAGAGAACCGAGGTCAGACAAGTTTACAAATGATCAAAACTGAGGGCAGAGCCAGGGGAGGAAGCTCCCGCCTATACTCCTAGCACTCTGGGAGGCTGAGGCAGGTGGATTGCTGGAGTTCAAGACCAGCCTGAGCTAGAGCAAGACCCCCGTCTTTTTTTTTTTTTTTTTTTTCGGTTTTTGGCTGGGGCTGGGTTTGAACCCACCACCTCCTGCATATGGGGCTGGCATCCTACTCCTTTGAGCCGCAGGCGCCCCCCAAGACCCCCATCTTTAAAAATAGCTGGGCGTTGTGGTGGGCCCCTGTAGTCCCAGCTACTCGGGAGGCTAAAGCAAGAGAATCAATTGAGCCCAAGAGTCTGAGGTTGCTGAGCTATGATGCCATAGCACTGTATTGAGGACAACAAAGTGAGACTATCTCAAAAAAAAAAAAAGACTGAAGGCAGAAATAAGCACTGACGGGGCACCTGCCATAACATGGCCCAGTACACACTAGGGTTTCAAGAGAGCTAAGTATTTCCTGCCCCAGCCCCCAAGTGTTTGGGGCTGTCAGGAAGTAAATTAATTATAAGATGGAACAATATAAAGTGTTACTATATGAAGTGCCAAAAAAGTTCTCCCTTGTGTGTCTGTAGAGGAGCCCAGAGCTGCCTTCACCTCTCATTCAGCATGGGAGGTGAAGCTGGTTCAATAAACAGATGTCACATAGTCAGTCAGCTGGGTCAATAAACCTCCATTCCCTTGGGTTCTGATTAGAAGCCCTGGAGCTGCCTACCTGGTGTCCTTATGCTGCCTGTGAGGTGATGGGCCAGGGAAGAAAGGGCAAAAGCAGAGAGAGAAGTCAATGTAAGATGGCTCGGCGCCTGTGGCTGAAGGGGCTAAGGCGCTAGCCACATACACCTGAGCTGGTGGATTCGAATCCAGCCTGGGGCCCGCCAAACAATGACAGCTGCAACCAAAAAATAGCCCGGCGTTGTGGCGGGTGCCTGTAGTCCCAGCTACTTGGGAGGCTGAGGCAGGAGAGTTGCTTAAGCCCAAGAGTTTGAGTGCCCTGGCCCGCGGGGCTAGTTCAGCAGGGACCTAGGGTCTGGGGGGAGAGAGTGGAAGAAACAAGAGACACGAAGAACGGGGAGCAAGGTAAGATTCTGATCAAGCTCCCAAAAACTTTATTTTTTGACAGCTATATAAACATAAGCGGAGGAGGGAGGTGTGCTCAGAGGTATGAGAGGGTGGGGAATTCCTGGAGCAGGTGTGGTAATCCAGTGGTCAGGATGTTTTTCTTGCCTGTCTGGTTATAATTGATTTATTGTAGTATTTTTCCGGAGAAAACTTTTTTTTAAGCTTTGGCTCCCGGCATTTGAGGTTGCTGTGAGTTGTGACACCACAGCACTTTACCAGGGTGACAGCTTGAGACTCTGTCTCAAAAAACAAACAACAAAACCAAAAAATAACAAAAAAACCTAGGGCTACAGCCTTTTTTTTTTTTTTTTTTCCCTAAGGATGTTGAGAGAGAACAGGCTGTGATTGAACTTTGGGAATCAGAAAGGCTGCCCTCAGCACTGCCTTCTCTTGGAAGCAGGGTCAGGCCAGGTCACATACTGCCCAACCTCCATTGCTTTCTGTTCTGGAAATCAGAGGCCAAAGGTGGGGCCCTGAGATTCCTGAGGCTCTCAGCTTGTCAGTTTCATCTGAAACTGATTAAAATGAAATGCACACCCCAGTGGCTGGGAAGAAAAGGTCAGGATCTTACCCCACCTTCTCCTCCCCTGCCTGCTCCCCTCCCTCTTTCCCAGGTTCTCAGCACAGCTCTCCAGCTGGGTCCCATCATGGCTCCAATTTCCCCTTCACCCAGGCAGCCCTGAACTGCCCAGAAATGGGCAGAATGGCCCCATTGTAGACCAGACAAACCCAAATAGCAGCATCTCCTGTTCACTTAAAACCCCAAAGTCAGAGAGGTGGATGACAATGGAAGTTGTTGTTGCAAATTAGTGATCCTGGAACAGATGAGAGGCAGGTAGTCAGAAAGCGGCCAGTGCAGTGGGTTGGAGTGCAGCAAGAACAATCACGCAGCCACTGCATTAACCCAATTAGCAGATGCTGCCAGGAATCTGTTAATTGACAAAGAGGCACAGTAGGGAAGGTGGGCAGAGGGGACTGTGAACTGGGTAGGGGTTGGGGGAGAGGTTGGGGAGGATGTGATTGCTGCAGAGATGAAAGGGCTAGGAATAAAACTTTGGGTTTTTTTTTCTATGCTGCCAAATACTATTTTTATCATTTTTTAAATGTACTGAGGTTTTTTTTTAACCATGCCCTGGAGCATTTGGATGAACAGTGTTTGCATTAATTAATAAATCAGGTGACATTTCCACTCAGCAGAAGGCTCTGGCATGGAAACACTCTGTATTGCCTGGTGAATGGTAATTGTAGAAATCTTTTCTTTTTTTTTTTTTTTGTGACAGAGTCTCAAGCATCATCCTGGGTAGAGTGCTGTGGCGTCACAGCTCATAGCAACCTCTAACTCTTGGGCTTAAGCAATTCTCTTGCCTCAGCCTCCCAAGTAGCTGGGACTATGGGCGCCTGTCACAACACCCGGCTATTTTTTTATTGCAGTTGTCATTGTTGTTTGGCAGGCCTGGGCTGGTTTTGAACCCTCCAGCTCCAGGGTATGTGGCTGGCACTCTAGCCGCTTGAGCTACAGGTGCTGAGCCGTAATGGTGGAGTCTTGATTGATTACAGCTGTCACATAGTCATTCAGTCTAACAAGTCAGTCACCACTTCTTAGGCAAGGAATACCTGATGCAAGGTTCACTTGGGTTTTCTGGGGGATGAGGGGAGGACATAGAATGAATAAGGCAAAGTCTGTATGTTCTACTAGCTACTATGTATAATAAGCAGTGTTTGCAATCAAGTCCTGTAATTCTGCTGAGCCTCTGTTCGGGCTAATTGGGACAGTTTAATTAAGGGTGGGAATCAGGAAAAACCACATAGAAGAGCTGCATTTTTAAAATAAGGGTCAAATAATAATGGACAGAATGGCCAGTCTTTCAGATACAAAGGAGGGTGAAGGCAAAGGCACAGAAGATGAGCTTCTAGGGAGCAGGTGCAGCCCTTCTCCAGGGGGACATTAGTGACAGAAAATGGAAAAATGGTGGACATTAGTGACAGTGATGCATAGAATGTCCTGTTGGGAAAGAAAGTACTAGAGGGGGCAGAAAGGGCTGAAAACATGGTATTAAAGCCTTCCACCCACTCACTCAAGTTTTTAGAGGCCACAGGGTTAGAAAATAGCCTAGGAGCTCAGCATGGCACATGGGGCTACAAGAACCAGCACACTGGTCACTCCAGCTCTCATGCTGTAGGTGAAGGAAGGAAAGGTCTATAGAACCTACCAGGGCTCGAGCCCAGGAGGACTGAGGAGGTGGGGGGCGATGAAGAAGGGTGAAATAACGACCTTTAGGTGCCTGGCCTCTCTCCCCCACTCAGACCTGGGGGCCTTGTCCTCTGGCTTCCCAGCCCCTCTCTCTTATCACTTTCTCCACCAATCCTCTCCTTTGCTTTTATTCCCTTCTTACTTTATCTAGCCTTCTAGCCAATGTGAAAGAGAAAAGTCAAACATGCAAAAAGCTTCTGTCTTCAGCACAAAGGTGAAGTATTCTATATCTCTTGTGTTTGATCAGCAGCAAAGCCTAATGTGTGGCATGTCGGGTTGCTCAATTTTCTAAATTTTTTTTTTTTTTTTGTAGAGACAGAGTCTCACTTTACTGCCCTCGGTAGAGTGCCATGCCGTCACAGGACTCACAGCAACCTCCAGCTCTTGGGCTTCCGCGATTCTCCTGCCTCAGCCTCCCTAGCAGCTGGGACTATAGGCGCCCACCACAACGCCCGGCTATTTTTTGGTTGCAGTTTGGCTGGGGCTGGGTTTGAACCTGCCACCCTTGGTATATGGGGCCAGCACCCTACTCACTGAGCCAGAGGCACCACCCTCTAAATTTTTTTTTTTTTTTTTTTTTTGAGACAGAGTCACTTTGTCACCCTTCCATAGAGTGCTGTAACATCACAGCTCACAGCAACCTCAAACTCTTGGGCTTAAGCGATTCTCTTGTCTCAGCCTCCCAAGTTGCAGGGACTACAGGCGCCTGCCACAACGCCCAGCTATTTTTTTGTTGTTGCAGTTGTCATTGTTTAGCAGGCCCAGGCCGGGTTCGGACCCTCCAGGCCCGGTGTAGGTGGCCAGCATCCTAACCACTGAACTATGGGCACTGAGCCTCAATTTTCTAAACTTTGTTACAACTTTTAGACTGTCTTCAGGATGCAAGGGCTGGGAAGGCACTGACCTTTGTAACCCAATGTCTCAGACAGAACCTTCTTGGTAAACATTTGCTGGTGACCAGGAGAATGACATATGGAGAAACAACCCTCCACTAAGGTTTTAAGGAAAGCATTCTTCTTTAATTACTGACCAGTGGAGTTTCTGTATCCTTGGAGATGTTGTCCTAGGCATGTGTTGAGATCTGTTGAACTATGTTCAGGGGTGAGGGTTGGGAAATGTCCAACCTGGTTTCTGGCCCTCCTTTCTTCTGGGTGTGGGTCACCAACACCCTCAAAGGGGCATAACCTTCTCACATTTCAGTTTGAAACCACCCAGGCTCCTGAAAGGCCCCCACCCCACACAAGCCTAGGATGGTGTTTGTGCAGGAACTGATGGGTATTCTATTACCCCCACTGCACCCAATTAAACAATACCTGCCTGTTCTCAAAGAACCAGCCAATGTCACTCCAGCTTTTTCTCAGGTTTCATAACTGCCCTGCACAGTGCACCTGGCCCTTCTTTCCCCGGGGCTGCACTGTTGGGGGCTGAGGAGATGGTTGCCTGGTTTCTCCTACTCCCTGCTCCTGCAAGTCCAGGCCCCTGAGGCTGCTGGGGTTTTGGAGACTGACTCACTCTTGTACAAGTCAGAGAGAGCTTCTGCAGCTTGGGACGGTCCTTCAGGAGGGAGCTACGTCTTGTTCCAGGGAGGAAGAGGCTAATCAGGTCTCAGTCTCACTCTTGGGCAGAAGCAGGAAAACTATTTTGGCAGTGTGAAGCAGTGTGGATCAGAAGCAGTACCGTGCCCTGAGAACCCTGGCCCATCTTCCAGCTACACTCAGCTGTGAGGCCAGACTCAGCTCTAAGCAATCTCTGACCTTGGAGCTTCCACTATAAGTGCAAAAAGGCCTTTAAAAAGCCTGATTTTCGGGGTGGTAAGAGCCATTGTGTTGATTGCTGTTGTGAATTTTCTTTCTAGTTCCAGGTGCCCAACGCCACCACCTCTCCTCCATCTGTCCAGATGCTGATGCTGAGGGGGGCTTGGAGGGGAAGTTGCTTTGAAGCGCCCCGGCATTGACCTCTTATGCCCTGTCTTGGTGTTGGGAAGCTTTACAGCTGCTCTGGGCCCACAGAGCCTTTTCCTTGTTGACTTGGGGCTTTTTGGATCAGGGTGTTGGTGAAGCAGAGCTTTGGCAAGAGCCTTGGCAGTTTGTCAGAAAAGAGGCTGAAGGAAGATAATTAGACTTGGTAATTGGTTGCTTTTTAGTGACTGTGGCTGGAAGAAGAAGATACTGGAAGGCTAGGAAAGCTGTCCTCCAGGACCAAGGCTAAACTGTCCCAGTTCTAGGGGGCAGTGCTGCCCCCATCCCTCCCTGTTACATCTTGCCTGGTGCATCTCTCTGGCTGTGAAACTCCATGCTGCCCCCAATGTAGGTTTACCTTATCATATTCACACATGTTATACCTAAGCTGAGATCAGGCATTTAAAAACTTTAATTTAAAGGTAATTTTCTCTTTTTAAATTTTATTTATTTATTTTTATTGAGACAGAGTCTCACTTTGTGGCCTTTGGTAGAGTACTGTGGCATCATAGCTCATAGCAACCTCAAACTCTTGGGCTCAAGCGATTCTCTTGCCTCACGTGACCTCCCCAGTAGCTGGGACTACAGGCACCTGCCATAACGCCTTGGTTTTTTGTTTTTTGTTTTTTGTTTTTTTGGTAGAGACGAGGTCTCTCTGTGGCTCAGGTTGGCCTCAAACTCCTGAGTTCAGGGCAATCTACCCGCCTCGGCCACCGCTCCCTGCCCCCAGTGCTAGGATTACAGGTGTGAGCCACCACACCCTGTCCCAAGATAACCTTTAGATGGAATTATGCAACTCTAATTATACCAGGAAGATTCTGGGGGGCCTGCTACAAAGAACTTCATTAGAGGTTTTTGTTTTTGGACAGTGCTGACTCATCATTTCCCCAAGATAAGTTTGCTCTTGGGCAGTTTCCAGGCTCCCATCCCTCCAGTTGGCCACTCTGCCAGACCAGATGGCTCATATTAGATCTCAATTTACAACTTGCCACCCTTGTGGGCATGCGTTCTGTATTTTTCCCAGCCTGAGCAGCTGATTCACTCGGACATTCTGGGAAGCCCTCACCATTTGATTCCCCCTCATCACAGAAGCTGTGGATCTGATTTCTAGTTTCTGTGGGGAGCCTATTGATCTGAACCCCAATACAGAAGTACAGCCCTGGGAGCCTGACAGCAGACCTCAGGCAGGGGTCCCCAACAGCTCTGCCCTGAGTCCTCGTGAGCTAGCCCTGCCTTTGGGAGAGCTGGTTACTCAAAGTTCATCAAAGGAGGGGCTAGATTGGAATCAAAAATCTGCAGGGGGGGAGGGTTGTGACTGTTTATTATCTTGGATAAAAGCAGAAGAAAGAACTGATGACAAGTTTGAGCTCTGGAATTTATTTTTAAACAGGATGGCCTTCCTTCTGGCCTCCCTGATGACCAATTGTGCATTTACTCAGTAGATGGTCATTGAGCATAGTATACAGGGTGTCCAATAAAGGTCGCCATCCACAGGAAAATCATCAATAACAACCTCATGTTATACTTTATATTACATTATATTTTATATTAATATTTAGATACCAACATGTAGAGAAATACTTTGTAAATATTTTGTAAAATTTCGTAATGAATATTTTGTAAATAAAGGTACATTTAGCTACAATTTTCCATTTTCTCTATGTATGTATGGTGACATTTGGGACACCCTGTATAATACTACGTGCCAAACATAATGCCCAGGGATCAGCAATAAGGATGAAAGGACGGTTCTTGCCTTCAAGTGAATTACTGACTAATGTCTGAGCTAGGTAGGTGCTTACAACCTAGGAAGTGAAAGCTGGTGATGCAGCCAGCATCAGGGACCCAGACTCAGGGGCCAGGCTGCCTGGGTTCAGACTCCTGCTCTACCGCTTATAAGCGGTGAACCTTCAGGTAAATCTCCTAACCACTATATGCCTCAGTTTCTTTGTCTGTAGGAAGGGAATAATACAATGCAGACACCTACTTCAGTGTTTTATGAGGATTAAATTAGTTAATAGATTTAAAGTACTTGGAACTGTGCCTGGGAGTAGTGAGGATGGTACACATCTGAGACATTTTGTTTTATTTTATTCATTTAGTCATTTATTTAGACAGTCTCACTTTGTTGCCCTCGGTAGAGTGCCATGGTGTCATGGCTCACAGCAACCTCAAACTCTTGGGCTAAAGCGATCCTCTTGCCTCAGCCTCCCAAGTAGTTGGGACCACAGGTGCCTGCCACAACACCCGGCTATTTTTAGTGACTGACTCTCGCTCTTGCTCAGGCTGGTCTGGAACCCGTGAGCTCAGGCAATCCACTCACCTCAGCCTCCCAGAGTGCTAGGATTACAGGCGTGAAATACTACGCCCAGCCCTAATTTATTTTTTTGAGACAGAGTCTTGCTCTTACTCAGGCAGGTCTTGAAGTTGTGAGCTCAAGCAATCAACTCACCTCGGCCTCCCAGAGTGCTAGGAAGATAGGCGTGAGCCACCGTACCCAGCCCACAGTTGGGCAATTTAAAAAGCTATAGCATTGGCTTGGCACCCATAGCACAGTGGTTATGGCACCAACCACATGCACCAAGGCTGGTGGCTTCAAACCAGCCTGGGCCAGCTAAACAACGACAATTGCAACAAGAAAATAACCAGGCATTGTGGCAGGCTCCTGTAGACCCAGCTACTTGGGAGACTGAGGCAAGAGAGTTGCTTAAGCCCAAGAGTTTGAGGTTGCTGTGAGCTGTGACGCTATGACACTCTACCCAGGGCGACATAGTGAGACTCTGTCTAAAAAAAAAAAAGCTGTTGCATCACAAGACTAATTGCATGAGGAAAAAAGGATATATAATATATCCCGGGATGCTGGGATTCTAGACATTTGTGGCCAGAAAAGCCAAATTTGAATCTAAGGTACACTACAATATTTCATTTGCTCTTGAATAATTATAACCTTGATTTGTTCCTTTGTAAAGTGGAGATAAGTAATTCTTCCCTTCCAAACTCCAGAAGGAAGAGAAACCAACATTTGTGCTACTGCATACCAGAAGCAGTTTTGTTCTGAAGATTGAGAGAAATAAAATATTTTCAAGTTTAAGAAATGCATTGTAAACTGTGAACATACTGGGTAATTGTGATTTTCTATTTTCCCCATCCACTGGATTGATCGTGTGAATAACCAAGAGATGATGGAAAAGGCAGGCACTTTGGTCTGACTTTAATAATATTAATAAATAGACCAAGTGCGATTGCTCACGCCTATAATCCTAGCAGTCTGGGGGGCCAAGGTGGGTGGATTGCTTGAGCTCAGGAGTTCAAGACCAGCCTGAGTAAGAGTGAGACCCTGTCTCTACTAAAAATAGAAAAATTAGCTGTGCACAGTAGTGCATGCCCGTAGTCCAAGCTATTTGGGAGGCTGAGGCAAGAGGGCCACTCAAGCCCAAGAATTTGAGGTTGCTGTGAGCTGTGACACCACAGAACTCTACCCAGGGCAACAGAGTGAGACCCTGTTCCAAAATAATAATTATATTAATAGTAACCAAATCATTTGAAGGCTTGATAAATTTTTAACCAAGTTTGTACATTTTTTATGAAAGTTACTAGTAATGCTTTACTAAGTAGTGCAATGAATTTTTATTTTTTAATGCCTGTGCCCAATTTTGGAGTTGAGAGGGTTGTTGGTAATAAATGTATGATGTACATTAAAAAAAATTATATTAATAAATAGCAGGTACTTCTGTTTCAACTCCATGTAATTATTGGTGCTTTCCATGTTATTTAACTCCTGATTATTAAAGCCCTGTGACCCATAAGGAGGCTGGCAATTTCCTTAGAAGGAAGAAGTGGAAGCAGGAAGATCACAGTGAGATGTGCTGAGTTTCTCAGTGGTAAATTTCATTGATGACGCTATCAGATGCAATAAGCACAAATATTCCCCAGTGCAGACCCAGGTCCTTCCAGGTCCTAGGAGTACTGAGCTCCCAGATCCTCTGAGTTTGTGTCTCTGGGCTTATGAACAGCAGGACTTGCACACACTTATAAATGAAGGTGAGCAGGGTAGGGGTGGGGTGGGGGTGTGATGCCAGCCTCAATGTTTGTTCATTATCAGAAGCTGCTTTCACATGTCCGGGAGACTTCTTGGCAAGGTTGCAAAGCTTGCTACTAAGATTCAGGGTCGGCTGGCAGGGCAACGGTGTGGAGGAGTAGGAAGTCTGCAGCAGAATGAGCAGGCTGCATTTGGGCCTGTGTGGGAGACTGGCCAACTCTATCAGGATTACCATCCGCTGCCCTGATATCTGCCAGGAAGTTGTGAAATTTCAAGGACCCTACCACAGAGTCAGAGTGTGTGGGAAGACTGGGCTGGAGGTAAGAACCCTCAAGGAATAGGTCCATTTCTCTGGTGCTCCATTTGTCTCTGCAAAACAGGAGCTCTGCTAATGACCTGGCTCTCTTCTTAGTCTATCCCAGGCTTTCACAGTCCTAAGGTCAAGAAAGGAACTACCTGGGAGACCTTTATCAACCCTTTCAATGGATAAAGGAGAACGGCTATGAGTTAGGTCAGAGGTCCTGCCTGATGACTTCACCAGTCTGAGCCTCTATTGTCTCAGTCTGAGACTTTTTTTTTTTTTTTTTTTTTTTTTTAAGCTAGAGTCTCTGTCACCTTGGGTAGAGGGCCGTGGCATCATAGCTCACAGCAACCTCAAACTCCTGGGGTCAAGCGATCCTCTTGTCTCAGTTCATTTTTAGTAGAGACAGAGTGCCGCTTTTGCTCAGGCTGCTCTTGAACTCCCAAACTCAAGCAATCCACTTGCTTTAGCCTCCCAGAGTGCTAGGGCTACAGCATGAACCGTTGTGCCTTCAGTTTGAGGATCTTGGGAGGATCAGTTAAAACAAGGCATGTGGAAATTCTTTGGAAACTGTAAAGTGCTTTAAATGGAAAGAATAGCTCCAGGCACAGAATCGAAGGCCTGTGAGGGAAGGGGAGCTGAGTGGAGTTCTCGGCCTGGCTGTGCCAAGGGAGCTCTTCTGAAGACAGGGATGTTCTGTGTGGACCTTCTTTCCGGCTTTGTCTAATATGAGCATCACAGGCTGTCATTGGTGTTCTGGTTCCTAACAAAAAGTAGTTTGAAAAGATCACAGAGCTAACTGGTTTTCTTCTCAGGACGATGTTTTCTGTGATTCAACGGCCACCTGGTCTTCTGAACAGCATGAAAGTCCACCAGTCTGGGGAGCTGTGGGGCCCTCTTTTCACCAGGATTTGTGTTTATAACATGACAATGTCTTTACCTTTTATCTAGCAAGAGTGAGTAATCTATTTGGGATATTTAACAAAAACCAGACATTACCTCACTGGTATCTTATCCAGAGCTGCTCTAGTCTTCCCATTAATTCTAGCGGCTCAGGGTCTTTTGCTTTGTTAAGCAATACATGGAGAGATCCATAGACTGTTAGAGAGTCCCAGAACACACAGATTTGAAAAGTACTCATCTATTATTTGTATTCAAGCCTGTTCCTCCCCCCAGGAAACATGTTTTCTTCATTTTGAGAACACAGCAGAGGGATTAACTCCAGCCCACCATCCCCCCACCCATCCTGACTAGATCTAACTGGGTTTCTCTGTTATGAAGAGCTTTATGTGTGAATTCTCAGGCCTCATGGGAAAGACTGGTGTAGTCACTGGGGAAGAGGAATAGCAGACATACCACGTTCTCTGAGGTCAGTGGCCATTTTCCAACAGAAGTGTCAAGAAGATAATGACTTAAGCGGTCATATGCTTTGTAAGCAGCTGCCAGAAGTACAAACTGAAGCAGAAATCTCACGTCTGTCCCAGGTGCAGAAAGGTGTTCCTTATTTTATTTATTTAATTTTTGGTAGAGACAGAGTCTTACTTTGTTGCCCTCAGTAGAGTGCCCTGGTGTCACACAGCTCACAGCAACCTCCAACTCATAGGCTTAGGCGATTCTCTTGCCTCAGCCTCCCAAGTAGCTGGGAGTACAGGCACTCATCACAACGCCCGGCTATTTTTTTTGTTGCAGTTTGGCTGGGGCTGGGTTTGAACCTGCCACCCTTGGTATATGGGGCCGGCGCCCTTCCCACTGAGCCATAGGCGCTGCCCTATTTATTTATTTTTTGGGACAGAGTCTCACTTTGTTGCCTTTGGCAGAGTGCCATTGCGTCATAGCTCTCAGCAACCTCAAACTCTTGGGCTCAAGTGATCCTCTGTCTCAACCTCCCTAGTAGCTAGGACTATAGGTACCTGCCACAAAGCCCGGCTATTTATAGAGATGGGGTCTCGCTCTGGCTCAAGCTGGTCTCGAACTTGTGAGTTCAGGCAATCCATCCGCCTTGGCCTCCAAGACTGCTAGGATTACAGGCATGAGCCACTGCACTTGGCCTAGGACTTTCTTTAAGGACATGCCGAGAGCGGTGCCTGTGGCTCAGTGAGTAGAGCGCCGGCCCCATATACTGAGGGTGGTGGGTTCAAAGCCAGCCCCGGCCAAACTGCAACAACAACAAAAAAATAGCTGGGCGTTGTAGTGGGTGCCCATAGTCCCAGTTACTCGGGAGGCTGAGGCAAGAGAATCGCCTAAGCCCAGGAGCTGGAGGTTGCTGTAAGCTGTGTGACACCACGGCACTCTACAGAGGGTGATAAAGTGAGATGTGTCTCTACAAAAAAAAAAAAGAAGAAGAAGAAGAAGGACAAGCTGATCCTCACTTTCAAGTCATCCTTGCATAAGAAGGACTGCAGGTGTAAAGCAGTAGAAAAATTGAGCCCCCATTAAAAACCTCTCATATCCAAAATCACCATCTGTTTGTTGACGGGAAAAAATAATTGTTAATTTTGATAGGAGTCAAGATGTGATAACTACATAAGAAAATATCTGTGGTTGTATCTATGCTTGTATGTAGGAGAGAAATAACATGCAATTGGGATTTTCTTTAACATGCGTTACCATAAATATAAGAAAGAAAAAAGATACAGACAAGGCAAGTGTGGCAAAGCCTTGTTAATTGTTAAGTCTGGGATAACATGGTTTCAATATACTGTTCTCTCAATGTTTGTGGACAATTGAACATTTTCCTAATTAAAAAAATAATTAAAGACAGGGTGGCGCCTGTGGCTCAAAGGAATAGGGCACCAGCCCCATATGCCTGAGGTGGCGGGTTCAAACCCAGCAGCGGCCAAAAACTGCAAAAAAAAAAAAAAAAAAACAAGCCTCAGAGGAGAAGGTATTTAGAATATATGTAACTGATAATGATTCCTATGTTAAATATATAGAGAACTCCTACAGATCTATATAAGAAAAAAGACCACCAACCCCACAGAAATTAAGGGCAAAAATGAGAACAAGCAATTCCACTCCCAGAAGAAGAAATCTACATGGAAATGTCTACACTCGCTAATGATCAGGAAAATGCAAATTAAAAGATAAGACACTAATTTATGTCCAGTGAATTAGTAAATATTTGGAAGTCTGGCAATACAAGTATTGGTGGAGATGTAGAGTTTAATACATACGCTTAGAAAGCAATTTGGCAATCTCTATTGGAAACCCAGGATTCCGTACCCCTCAGAAACTTTGGGCAAGTGTACAACTATATTTGGAACTCACACTTGGCTATCCATTGCAACATTGTTTATAATAGCTACAGCTGGGAAAAAATGGAGAAATTATATACACATGTATGGCTATGGATGAGTTTCTGAAACATGATATGAATATTGAATGAAATAAAGCTGCAAAAGGATATGTATGTTATTGTGCTATTTATGTAAATTTAGAATACCTAACACAATATTTTGGGCTGTCTATAAGAGTCTAAAAATAATTAGAAGGGTCACAGAATAATAGGAGAATAGCACTTATTTCTAGGGAGGAAGGGAAGGGAACAGGGATGACATCAACTATATCTGTAAAATTTGTTTTTTTCTCTAGGAAAAAATTGCTAAAAATAATTTGAAGCAAATATATCAAAAGAGTAACATTTGTTGGGAGGCGCCTGTGGCTCAGTGAGTAGGGTGCCAGCCCCATATACTGAGGGTAGTGGTTTCAAACCCGGCCTCTGCCAAACTGCAACAACAACAAAAGTAACATTTGCATGTCTGGGTGGTAGTCATACAGTGTTTATTATATTATTATTCTCTATACTAGTCTGCACATTTAAAATATTTTATAATTTTTAAAAGATTTCTTGGGTGGCACCTGTAGCTCAGTGAGTAGGGCATCAGCCCCATATACTGAGGGTGGTGGGTTCAAGCCCGGGCCTGGCCTGCTAAACAACAATGACAACTGCAAGCAAAAAATAGCCAGGCATTGTGGCGGGCACCTGTAGTCCCAGCTACTCGGGGGGCTGAGGCAAGAGAATCGCCTAAGCCCAAGAGCTGGAGGTTGCTGTGAGCTGTAGCAACAAAGTGAGACTCTGTCTCTAGAAAAAAAAAAAATAAATAATAATGAAATATATATATATAATATATATAAAATATTTATATATATTTATATATAATTTATAAATATATATAATATATATATTTTTTCTTTTTTTTTTTATATTGAGACAGAGTCTCATTTTGTCACCCTCAGTAGAGTGCAGTGATATCACAGCTCACAGCAACCTCAAACCCTTGGACTCAAGCAATTCTCTTGGTTCAGCCTCCCTAGTAGCTGGGACTATAGGCACCCACCACGACACCCAGCTATTTCTTTTCATTTGTTTGTTTAGTAGGCCCCGGCCAGGTTCAAACCCACCAGCCCTGGAGCATGTGGCCAGCATCTGAACCACTGAATTATGGGTGCCCCTAAAAAGTTTTTTATTTGACATCTTAAATCTCATCTGTTTGTTTGTTTTTGTTTGAGAGAAGGGGTTTCACTATGCTGGCCAGCCTGGAGTGTGGTGGCTAATCACAGAAACAATCATGGTGCACTATAGCCTCAAACTCCTAGGATCAAATGATCCTCTTGCCTCAGCCTCCTGAGTAGCTGAGACTATAGGCTGTGCCTCTGCACCTGGCTACATTTCATCTTTTCTTTTCTTTTGAGACAGAGTCTCACTATGTCACCCTTGGTAGAATGCTATGACATCACAGCTCACAGCAACCTCCAACTCCTGGGCTTAAGCGATTCTCTTGCTCAGCTTCCCAAGTAGCTGAGACTACAGGTGCCTGCCACAACGCCCGGCTATTTTTTTGTTGTAGTTGTCATTGTTGTTTGGCAGCCCCAGGCTGGATTCCAACCTGCCAGCCCCCATGTATGTGGCCCATGCCCTAGCCGCTGAGCTACAGACACCAAACCCTACATTTCATCTTTTTTTTTTCTTTTGAGACAGAGTCTCACTATGTTGCCTTTGGTAGAGTGCTGTGACATCACAGCTCACAGCAATCTCAAACTCTTGGGCTTAAGTGATTCCCTTGTCTCAGCCTCCCAAGTAGCTGGGACTACAGAGGCCTGCCACAACACCCAGCTATTTTTTTTGTTGCAGTTGTCATTGTTGGTTAGTTGACCCAGGCTGGGCGGGAACCCACCCGCCTCGGTGCATGTGGCTGGTGCCATAACCACTGTGCTATGGGCGCCAAGCCTACATTTCATCTTTTCTAATGATTTCAAAACCCTTTGACTCTGGTTTGGCACCCATAGCACAGGTGGTTATAATACCGGGCACATGCAACAAGGCTGGGGGATGTGAACCCATCCCGGGCCAGCTAAACAACAATGCCAACTGCAACAAAAAGTATCGAGGCATTGTGGTGGGCGCCTGTAGTCCCAGCTACTTGGGAGGCTGAGGCAAAAGAATCACTTAAGCCCAAGAGTTTGAGGTTGCTGTGAGCTGTGACATCATAGCACTCTACTGAGGACAACATAGTGAGACTCTGTGTCACAAAAAAAAATAAAAACCCAAAAAGAATACCTTTGGCTCTATTTCTGTGCAAATGATTTCCATTGGCAAGGTGGCTCATGCCTGAAATTCCAGTAGTTTGGGAGGCCAAAGTGGAAGGATCACTAGAGACCAGAAATTTGAGACCAGCCTGAGCCTGAGCAGCAGAGTAAGACTCTATCACTAAGAAAAAGAAAAAGAAGGCTGGGCACTTGTAGCTCACTGGTTAGGGTGCCAGCCACAAGCTCTAGGACTGGTGAGTTCAAACCCGGCCCGTGCCTGCTAAACAAACAAATAGAAAAAAAAGTAGCCAGGTGTTGTGGTGAGCCCCTGTAGTCCCAGCTACTAGGGAGACTGAGGCAGGAGAATCTCTTGAGCCCAAGAGTTTGAGGTTGCTGTGAGCTGTGACACTACGGCACTCTACCAAGGGTGACAAAGTGAGACTCTGTCTCAATAAAAAAAAGAAAAGAAAAAGAAAATCATTGGCAGATCTGATTCTCTTTCCTTCCTCTCTCCAGTGTCGTTGATGTATCTCCACCCACTTAATGACTACTTCTACTTTGTCAAATTCACCACCTAGATTGATTGTCTTTACCACCACTATGAGCTAGCTAGTCCCTGGCTGTCTCAAAACAGCTTTCTTTTAATTTTCTGTTCCTGTCAATAGCACACTCAGTAAGAGTTAGTTTTGGGGGCACCTGTGGCTCAGTGAGTAGGGCACCGGCCCTGTATACCGAAGGTGGCAGGTTCAAACCTGGCCCTGGCCAAACTGCTACAAAAAATAGCTGGTGTTATGGTGGGCTCCTGTAGTCCCAGCTACTTGGGAGGCTGAGGCAAGAGAATCACCTAAGCCCAGGAGTTGGAGGTTGCTGTGAGCTGTGTAACACCACGGTACTCTACCAAGGGCAATAAAGTAAGACTCTGTCTCTAAAACAAGAAAAAGAAAGAAAAGAATAAGCTAACATAATTTTTGTTAGTGTTAACTACAAACAAGGCTGGCCTCTCATCAGACTTGGAGAGATGTAGGATGTTATTCTCTGACTTATGGAAAGAACCTGATGAAAATAAGATTCCTGGGTGGCACCTGTGGCTCAGTGGGTAGGACGCCAGCACCATATACCATGGGTGGTGGGTTTAAACCTGGCCCCGGCCAAACTGCAACAAAAAAATAGCCGGGCATTATAGGGGGTGCCTGTAGTCTCAGCTACTCAGGAGGCTGAGGCAAGAGAATTGCTTAAGAGTTGAAGGTTGCTGTGAGCTGAGACACGACGGCACTCTACCAAGGGTAATGTAGTGAGACTCTGTCTCAAAGGAAAAAAAAAAAAAAAAAAAGAAGTAAGTGGGCAATGGTGCTGCAGATACTAAGTGCATGATCAAAAACAGAACTCCCTCTGCTCGGGGCCCAGCCCTAGGCTGGACTACTAGGCTCTTATCTCCTTACACAGGCTTCTTACCTTGAGAGCTGAAAGTTTGGGTTACCTGGTAGTCATTCCCAGCCTGTGTTGTGACAACACAGGTTGTCTGACAGCTTGTTTCTGTTATATTTTCCTTATATTCTTCCCACCTGCTTCCCTATCACTACCACTGGGGATTTAGGGAGACCATACTCTTCCATTGTCCTGTGTTACCTTGGCATAAGGTAAGGTAACCACTGGGTAAGCTGGAAGCCCCAACTTATGTCACTGTCTCTTACTGGCCAACTTCATGCCTCACTTGCCCATTCTGTCTGAATGACTTAGGCAGCAAACTCCCCAGGGTGGTAACGATCTGCAGGATCATGACAGACACTGAATGCAGTATGGTCCTTTATAAATAATTTACTGTTATAATTGTAAACATAAGGTGCTCTGAGTAAGCAGAGAGGGAGGGCGGGGAGGCGTTTGAAAACACACATGTGTGCACAAACCAGGATGGGCTTTCTCAGTGGCTTTGTTACATGGTTTTCTGCTCTGCATTTTTCTGTACTTGGATGCTTTTGCAACCATAAATTAGGCTTTTGCCATCTTGGTCCCTAGTTGCTTGGGCAGAGGGCTGGCTGCAGAGAACTTTCTCCTTCTGTGGAGGCAGAAGGGGTGTTGTGGGTTCCATCCAAGGCTGAGCCAGAGATCTGGTATGACTGCAGTGGTGGGATCACAGCAATGAGAAGTACGTGAGGTGCAAAACTGCCCAAGGGCAGGGAATCACTGTGTGCAAAAACCTTTCTGTGGTGTCTCAAATGCGTCTGCCTTCCTTCTCCTTGGCCTCTCCTGGGTGAAGGGAGGTCAAGTCATACTATTTTGAGGTGCTCAGAGAGACATGGGAGGCTGCTGGATATACAGCCTGCTTGTGGGAGGAGGAAGGAAAAAAGGCACCATTAAGGCTGTGCTGAACCCTGACACTGCTTTTTGACCTTCACTCCCATTGCTGGATAGCTCCTGGGTGTTTTACCTTTGCCAAAACCACACAGTGAGGAAGCTACTGAGACAAAGCGGTGACTGTGGAGCCAATTCTATTCCTAGCCTGTGGTGGACTCTGGCAAGTAACCTTGAGCAGGTCATTAACCCCTCCCTAGGGTGATTATATTGAATTCCAACCTGTGTCAGAGAACTTCTGTGAAAACCATATGTTGAGATTTTAAAGTACTTTGAGATCTTGGAAGGGATAAACAAACAATACCCCCATGTTTTGTGAGAGTGTTATGGTCTGCCCTTCATGTCTGGCTCTGTGCACGGCCAGGCTCTGTCTTTTGCTTGGTGACCAGGTATAGAACACCTTTAGGATTAGTGATACATATAGCTAACATCTATTAAATGTTTTCTCTCAGCATCATTATGAGGCACAATTGAGAACACAGAGAAGTTCAATAACTTTCCCAAAGTTGCACAGTTAATAAGCCAGAGCCAGTATATGAACTCTGGCCTCCTGAGTCCAGGGTCTGCTCTGATCCACACACTGAGCCATATTTAATAGCCTCGTGATTCATCATTAGTAAGGACTTGCTATATACATTCTTCACCACACCGGGTGGTGTAAGCAATACAAAACTATAAATAGGGCTCGGCACCTGTGGCTCAAGTGGCTAAGGTGCCAGCCACATACACCTGAGCTGGCGGGTTCTAATCCAGCCTGGGCCCACCAAACAACAATGACGGCTGCAACCAAAAAAAATAGCCGGGTATTGTGGTGGGCACCTGTAGTCCCAGCTACTTGGGAGGCGGAGGCAGGAGAATTGCTTGAGCCCAGGAGTTGGAGGTTGCTGTGACCTGAGATGCCACAGTACTCTACCCAGGGCGACAGTTTGAGGCTCTGTCTCAAAAAACAAAAATAAACAAACAAAAAAAAAACTGTATAAACAGGAGACAGATGAGGGTTGGGTGGTATATTGGTAACACCAAAGTTTTTTTTGAAATCTGAGAAAAGAGACAAAAATATGCACTAGACTTTTGGGGAAAACTTAGTGGAAAGAGCGAGGCTTGAATACCCTTGTTTTTTGCTTTCAAGGCAGTTAGAACATTTAGACTGTCTGGGATTACAGTTCTGGAAAGAAGCTGATTGGTATTGGTTGTGAGAAAAAGAGCATGGATGAAGGACTATTTCATGGTTAAATATGGGACAGTCAATCTTGTGCTGATTCACAGTGCACCTTGGCTCTTGAATTCTCAGTGATCTTGAGCAAAGAAAAAAAAATCTGCATGTTTACCAAACGTTTTGGGCCATAGAACAGTTTTCTGGTTGTACTTGCATTAGTATTTTATAGACTTCCGTGTTTGGGTTTCAATGATGTAGAGGAAAGCACCTCACTGAAAATAATAGTTTACAACCCTCAAGCAACTTAAAATCAAGCCCCCGGACAGCTTATGAAACTTTCACCTTTCTAGAGTGGCATTTATCACCTATCAGTCTTTTGACATTTATTTTTTATTTATTTATTTATTTTATTTTATTGTTTTTTTTTGAGACAGAGTCTCACTTTATCACCCTGGGTAGAGTGCCGTGGCGTCACACAGCTCACAGCAACTTCCAACTCCTGGGCTTAAGCGATTCTCCTGCCTCAGCCTCCCGAGTAGCTGGGACTACAGGCACCTGCCACAACGCCTGGCTATTTTTTCGTTGCAGTTTGGCTGGGGCTAGGTTTGAACCCGCCACCCTTGGTATACGGGGCCAGCACCCTACCCACTGAGCCACAGGCGCCACCCAACATTTCGTTATTTTTTTCCCCTTTGTGTCCCATGTTACTATCTCAGCCAGGCTATGAATATTTCAAATGCAAATACTTGGCTGGTGTGTCTTATTATCCCCCATGGCTGCCACTCAACATCTGGACTAAAAGAAGGTGAATAAATACGTGAAAAAATGAAAGGAAAAAACCTACACTTGAAATGATGGTAATTATTGGTAATTTTCAACTGGCTAATTAATTGTTAATTGCTATTCACCAATCAGTACCCTTTGAAGGACTAGTAGTAAGTTGTTTACAATGCAAAATCATGTTAATTTTTGTCTTCATCTTTGTTGGAGCTGGCTTTGGAGTTGGAAGTAGCTGGCTTTGGGCATGACCTCTAAAATACATCTTATGTTATTAGCTTAGGCTGCTTTCTGCTAAACTGGTGGTGCCTGAGGTAGGTCTGGCTGTCAGAGATTTGATGCCTGGATAGAGAATCTGATAAAGAAAAAGTACCTCTAGGTCAGCATGACCACAGATGCCAACTGCAATGACTCTTGTGACTCCACTGCTTAGGGAGCAATTAGCCCCAAATGTGGTGGGAGATTGAAATAAAAAGTGCAAGTGACATTTGTGGCTTCGCGTCAGAAGATGGTCTCAAGTGCAGCCCCTGTTCAAATACGCCTCCTTCCCCTGCTCATCAGACCCAGTGCCCAAGGTTGGAGAGGGCACCATTTGAGAGGTTTGTGACACTGAGACTTTAAAGGCCTGTCATTCTTTTATTTATTTATTTATTTATTTATTCTGCCATTTTGGCCAGGGCTGGCCTTGAACCCACCACCTCCGGTATATGGGGCTGGCACCCTACTCCTTGAGCCACAGGTGCCACCCGTCATTCTTTTCTTTTAATTTTCAAGACAGAGTCTCACTTTATAGCCCTCAGTACAGTGCTGTGGTGTCACAGCTCACAGCAACCGCAAACTCTTGGGCTTAAGCAATTCTCTTGCCTCAGCCTCCCAAGTAGCTGGGAATATAGGTGCCCGCCACAATGCCTGGCTATTTTTTGCTTGCAGTTGTCATTGTTGTTTTAGCTGGCCTGGGCCAGGTTTGAACCCACCCAGCATACATGGCCGGTGCCACTGAGCTACGGATGCCACCCTTAAGTGATTCTTTTGCGCCACCCTTAAGTGATTCTTTTGCGCCACCCTTAAGTGATTCTTTTGCGCAGACTCCCAAGTAGATAGGACTATAGGCACCTGCCACAATGCCCAGTATTTTTTTTTTTTTTTTTTTAAGAGACAGAGTCACACTTTGTTGCCCTCAATAGATTGCTGTGGTGTCACAGCTCATAGCAACCTCCAGCTCTTGGGTTTAGGAGATTCTCTTGCCTCAGCCTCCCAAGTAGCTGGGACTATAGGTGCTCGCCACAACACTGGGCTATCAATGCCCAGATATTTTTAAAGATGAGGTCTTGCTCTGGCTTAGGCTGGTCTTGACCTATGAGCTCAGGCAGTCCACTACCTTGGCATCCTATAGTGCCAGGATTATAGGCATGAGTTACTGTGCCCCACCTTGGGCCTGTCATTCTTTTTTTTTGAAACAGAGCCTCACGCTATGGCCCTGGGTAGAGTACCATGGCTTCACTGCTCACAGCAACCTGAAACTTCTGGCCTTAAGCAATTCTCTTGCCTCAGCCTACCGAGGAGCTGGGACTACAGGCGCCCACCACAAAACCCACTATTTTTTGGTTGTAATTGTCATTGTTTGGCAGGCCCAGGCCGATTTGAACCTGTCAGCTCTGGTGTATGTTGCTGACGCTTTAGCCGCTTGAGCTACAGGCGCTACCCGGGCCTATCATTCTTAAAGATTCCTCTCACCCCAACTCCCTAACCTATCCCCAGCTTTGAAACTAACCTACCCTGGAAAAGTAATTCATACACCAGTTATAGCTTACACTTCAGAGGAGGTTAGATGAGAATGGGCAGGACTTCGCCCCCCCTTTTTTAGGAGGAAGGGAAAAGAAGAGGGTCAGAGGGTCCCAACATAGGATAAAGATGTCTCTGAACATTCATAGCTTCGGTTTAGACAAATTCTGGCTTTGTTGGGGAAAAATTGATCTTGTTTGTTCTTTTTTTCCTTCTTGGTTGAGTTCCCAGTGTGGATCTTGAAGGCGTTTTGTTCCTGGTATCAGAACCACCCAGGCTTGGTCCTCAGTGGGACTGGAGCCTCCTACACACTCCACAGCCTCTCTGCCACAGAGGGAAGTCATGGCTGCCCCATGCACAGATAGCAGGTGCTGGGTGTGGGGCCCAGGGCAATGCCTGCAGAGCCCTGCAGTGTGTCTGTTCCCCACCTCTCCTCTCTGAGGTTCCAGTTAGCGCAGTTATTAAGCAAGACTGGAAGGAGGGGGTGGTGAAACTCAAAGCCTTGAAATGAGATCTGTGGTTGTTTTTCTCTAAACCAAATGGATTCCAACCCACTACCAGCCTTCTGGTGCCTTTTAAGTCAGGGCCTAGTGACCCTGTGAGGAGTTGCGGCCAGAGGTAGAGCAGAGAGAGCAAATCTAGCTCAGTCCTCTGCTTAGGAGGCCCGTAGGGACCAGCCCTGGCAGTTTGGATCAACATGAGCCCTTCATGGCCACATGGAGCCGGTCTTCAAGTTCTAGTTTAACATCTCCCCTCACTCCCACAGGCTTTGCATAGGGTGGGATGAGTTGGGACCTACAAGGCTCCTTTTCATTTCCACTGTTGACAGGGGAGCGTCAGAATCCTCATCTGGGCCTGTACTCTGGGAGGCCGAGGTGAGTGGATTGCCTGAGCTCATAGGTTCAGGACTAGCCTGGGCAAGAGGGAGATCCCACCTCTAAAAATAGCTGGGCGTTGTGGTGGGCACCTGTAGTGCCAGCTACTTGGGAGGTTGAGGCAAGAGAATCTCTTGAGCCCAAGAGTTTGAGGTTGCTGTGAGCTGTGATGCCATGGCACTCTACCCAGGGCAACAAAGTGAGACTCAGTCTCAAAAAAAAAGAATACTCATCCCTATCCTTAATTTCTCCAATGCTAAGGAGCCAGGGTAGGCACAGAGGGTAAAGTGTTCCTAGTCATGTTGCCAGCTGTTGTACACATTGGGGAAAAGAAGAGCTTCCATCAAGGGGTGTGTGTGGACAGCAGGTGCCTAGAGGCTTCAGGGCCCAGCTTGAGCCCAGCCAGCCAGCCAGCCACGGGCGCTCTTTCTTGTGGCTTACATCGTCTCCTGCCCCCTCTGACCACTTGGTCACCCTGACTGTTCTCCCCCTGGAAGGGGAAATGCTGTCTGGAGGGCAGCAGCCACTCCCCTACAACAAACCTCCAGGCCCAGGGACAGGGGAAGCAGTGGGCCACATGGCAGTGTTCAGACAGTTAGCTGTCAGCAGGAGCTGCTGGCCACTCACCTGGAGCTCCAGGGCAAGGAGACCAGGCAACAGTGCAATCAGCTCTGGAAGCCCACGTGCTTCTGGAGGCTTTCCAGGCTGAGGAAACATGTTTGAACATTACCTCATCTTGGAGTTTCAGCTGCTACAACTTGGATGATGTCCTCCTCAGAATTCTTTTATTCCTTACACATATAAAGGCTAAACATTTATTGTCATCTTCCTGTGTGCCTGACACTGTACAGAGAACTATCTGTGCATTATCTCCTTTAATCCTCACAACTCTACGAGAGAGGTTCTGTTATCAACCCAGTTTCACTGAGAAGCTAACTGAAGACTAGAGAGGTTAAGTAACTTGTCTCGGATTATACGGCTGGGATGTGACAAAGCTGGGAACCTAACATGGGCATGATGATTTTGCTTTGTCCTAGATTAGAGCATTTATGTTTTACCAAATCTGTATCTTGTGTTTATTCATTTAGAGCGGAGATCATCCCAAACTATGCCAAATCTCACCATGGCCTGTTTCTGTAAGGTCTGCACGTTAGAAATATTTTACATTTTAAAAGGTTGTTTAAAAAAACCCCAAAACCAAGTTGAATTGTAATATACATACATATATATATATATTTTTTTTTTTTTTTAGTCAGAGTGTCACTTTGTTACCCTTGGTAGTGTGCCAGGGCATCATAGCTCAGAGCAACTTCAAACTTTTAGCCTCCCGAGTAGCTGGGACTATAGGCGTCTACCACAACACCTGGGTATTTTTATTTTTATTATATTTTTATTTTTTTTGCAGTTTTTGGCCGGGGCTGGGTTTGAACCCACTACCTCCGGCATATGGGACCGGCATATGGTAGTGCCCTACCACTTTGAGCCACAGGCGCCACCCACCTGGTTATTTTTAGAGCTAGGGTTTTGATCTTGCTCTGGCTGGTCTTGAACCCATGAGCTCAGGCAATCCACCCTCCTCAGTCTCCCAGAGTGTTAGGATTACAGGCATGAGCCACTGTGCCTGGCCTGAATTGTACTTTTTTTTTTTTTTTTTTAATTTCTTTTTTTTTTACAGTCTCACTCTGTCACCCTCAGTAGAGTGCCATAGCATCACAGCTCACAGCAACCTCAAATTCTTGGGCTTAAGCGATTCTCTTGCCTCAGCCTCCCAAGCAGCTGGAACGACAGGCGCCCACCACAATGCCCGGCCATCTTTGTTGCAGTTGCCACTGCTATTTTAGCTGGCTGGGACCGGGTTCGAACCTACCACCCTTGGTATATGGGGCTGGCACCTCACCCACTGAGCCACAGGTGCCACCCTGAATTGTACTTTTTAACTTTTTTTTTTTTTTTTTTTTTTTTAAGAGATAGAGTCTCACTCTGTCGCCCTGGGTACAGTGCCATGGCGTCACAGCTCACAGCAAACTCCAACTCTTGGGCTTAGAAGATTCTCTTGCCTCAGCCTCCTGAGTAGCTGAAACTACAGGCGCTCGCCACAAGGCCCAGCTATTTTTTGTTGCAGTTTGGCCAGGGACAGGTTTGAACCCACCACCCTTGGTATATGGGACCGGCACCCTACTCACTGAGCCACAGGAGCCGCCCAGAATTGTACTTTTTAAAATGGTGCAGACAGTAAATTTTACGTTATGTGTCTTTTACCAGTTAAAAACCAGGCAGGGCATGGTGGCTCACACCTGTAATCCTAGCACTGTGTGGGAGTCTGAGGCAGGTGGATTGCTTGAATTCAGGAGTTCAAGACCAGCCTGAGCAAGAGCAAGACCCCATCTCTACTAAAAATAGAAAACCTAGCCAAGCATTGTGGCAGGTGCTTATAGTCCTAACTATTTGGGAGGCTGAGGCAAGAATATCACTTAAGCCCAAGAGTTAGAAGTTGCTGTGAGCTATGATGCGACCACACTCTACCCAAGACACAGAGTAAAACTCTGTCTCAAAAAAAAAAAAAAAAAAAAATAGAAAAAATGTGACAGGGGCCGCATTTGGCCCATAAAGCCTATAAAATGTTTACTACTTTCTATCTGGCCCCTTATAGAAAAAACGTGTGCTGAGCTGTCACCACAGCATGCTCTACATCACACCCATCTTCCACAGTTGGCCCCAGCACCACGGCTGCCATTCTCCAGTCCTCTTTGGATTCTGCCTCTTCCAAGAGTGTTCTGAACAATTAAAAGCTCAATGAATTCATTCTGTGCATGAAGCTGGAGGTGCCAGTGGAGATGTTTAAATCTTTGGCTGCACCTTTGTTTGAGTAGATACAAACCTGGCAGGCCAGCTTATGGCCTGTGCTTTGACTTTCCCGACTATGAAATGAGAATGAGAAATCTTGGCCTCAAAATCGAAGGAAATGAAAGAGGGGAATCTGACAACACTCAGGAACTGGGGAGCCTTCCTAGCAGGAAAAGCCAATTATTAATCACAGGCAACATTATTCTTAGCAAGTCTCTGAGTGCTTGGCCTAAATGTGTAAGGTTAACTGTTTAGGCTCAAAGAAATGTCTCTTCTCGGGCAGCGCCTGTGGCTCAGTGGGTAGAGCGCTGGCCCCATATGCCGAGGGTGGCAGGTTTGAACCCGGCCCTGGCCAAACTGCAAGAAAAAAATAACCGGGTGTTGTGGCAGGCGCCTGTGGTTCCAGCTACTTGGGAAGCTGAGGCAAGAGAATCACCTAAGCCCAGGAGTTGGAGGTTGCTATGAGCTGTGATGCCATGGCATTTTACCGAGGGCATTAAAGTGAGACTATCTCTCTTAAAAAAAAGGAAGAAAAGAAATGTCTCTTCCCCTTTCACATGAGATGTATGACTGTGTGACCAACAGAGGCTAGCTAATGTGTTTTCATGTCTCATATTTCTACCCAATTGGCAAATTCCTCGAGGCCTGGTATGGATCTCACAATCTGTGTCTTCTGAGCACTTGGTACCATGCTCAGTCAGCACACAACGAGCAGCTCTTCCTGTCCATTTACTGCCTGGCTTACATGTTAGGAAAAGGCCCTGAGTGGAAACAGGCCTTCAAGAAAAGTGTCTAAAATACAAGGGCCATCTCTTAGTCCCCCAGAACACTCTTGAGGCCCAGTGGTCAGGTGTGAGCTAGCAGGGGCCCCTGCGTCTCAGGTGGGGGCCAGGCCAGACGCCCAGGTGCTGTCTCTCCTTCAGAAGCCCAAGGCTTCCTGCACTCCCTGCATCTCCAGCACTCTGTTCTCCAGGAAACATCGTGAGGGTTAATTATTTCTCAGGGCTGACTCAGACAGTGTTTTTCTGCCAAAGAATTCTGTCAGCCAAGCAGGGTCCTGCTGTTACCCCTGCATGAGCCTTTGTAAGTTGTTCAGGGAGGAAGCACCGTGGCTGGGAGGCCCAGAGCCCTGTGGCTTAGGGTGGGATCCAGACTTGATCCCCAGGGGTGGGGCTTGTTGCTGGGGAGGGGGCGGGGAGGGAAGGGGGGAGGAGCCCCTCCCCCGTGTGAGAAGACTGATCCAGAACACTCTCACCGCAGGGCTGCCTTTCAGCCAGTCCCTGTGGGGCAAATGCTTGCTGGCCTTTCATTTTGTTGATTAGAGATTGTGTCCCTGAATAGAGCTTAATGTCCTTTTGAAATTATCTGTTCTTTTTTTTTTTTTTTTTTCTTCTTAAAATTTCTCCTGCTTTCTCCATTTGGTTTAGATTGTTGCTGTGTTCTAACGCTGAAGGTGGATATTGGGACATCCAGAGGAGAGAGGTGACCCTCAAACACAAATGGGAGAAAGAGAGGGAAGGGGAGCGCCTGAGGGACAGGAGGCCTGGGGGACCGTCTCTCTCACGTCACAGTGTGGCCTGGGAGGGGGTGACCCCCGGGAGAATGAGAAACAGGGAACAACAGGAACCTGTGAGATGGCTCTGAGGGGAGATTCATTCAGAGGCTGAACTGTGCTGGACACACCTGGGACCAGAAGCCAGCAGGGGTGGGGCAGAGTGAAGGAGGCAGCCTACTAGCTTCAGCCTGCCCCTTGACCATTGGGGACTCCTTACCTGGCAACCCACGTGGGTAGGAAGGTATGTATGGTGCAGTACAAACCCCACCATGCCCCCCAATAACCCATGCTATGTACATGGCTTTCTGCTGATGGGCCAGAAGCTTTGCCCATAGGGAAAGAAGAGCACTTTACACCAAAGGAGTCAGGTGAAGGCAGGACGATTCTTACAATGAGGCATGATAATTATATTAATCAATTCCATCCCCTCCAAGAACAGAGACCTGTTATAAATTACATAGTTACAATTCTACCCTAAACCCCACCTCCCAACCTTTTACAAAACGACAGAAAACCCAACAGCGTGTTTTGTAATAGTCAAAAACATTTACAGAACAGTTACTACAGTGGAGGAAGAATTTTATACATTTTGTCATTTAGTCTTCTCAATAACCCTGTGATCTATGTGCTGATGAGCAGAGACTTGGAGAGGCCTAGGCAGGGATAGCATGATCAGAAAGGGACGGAGCCCAGGCCTGTGGAGACGGAAAGCACAATAGGACTTGGTCTGGAGGCCCAGCTCCATAAATCCTTGCTGAAGCAGTGAACGTGTCTGCCAGTCTCCAAGATCAGGGCTTGGCTACTGCCCCCATACACCATAACTCCAGGGCCTAGAACTGGGTAAGTCAGGGCCTACGAAGTGCCTCAGGGATGTTTTCTAAGATCCTATTTTTATCCTCTGTCCTGTGCTCTCCCCTCCCCAGCTGTCATCCCACATCCCTTCCCTTTCCAAGAAGGCACAGAACAGAGCAGTTAATTTGGTTATTTGATGTACCAAATATCTGAGTGTCTGTCATGGTGCTAAGCATTGTTCTAGACCAGTGATTTTCAACCAGTGTGCCTCAGAATTTTTTTTTTTTTTTTTTTTTTTTTTGATACAGAGCCAAAAGAATAAACCCTGGTTAGAGTGCCATGGCATCACTGCTACCAGTAACCACCAACACCGGGGCTCAAGC
>CAUYPK010142745.1:0-13263 GCA_963574355.1 Loris lydekkerianus
CAAAATTAGACCAGAATTAAATGAAATTGATAACAAAGGAATCATTCAGAAGATCAATGAAACATAAAGTTGGTTCTTTGAAAAGATTAATAAAATTGATAAACCTTTGGCTAGCCTAACCAGAAACAGAAAGATAAAATCCTTAATAACATCAATCCAAAGTAATAAAGGAGAAATAACAACGGATACCACAGAAATTCAAAAAATCCTCAATAATTACTACAAACAATTCTATTCTCAGAAATATGAACATCTGGAGGAAATGGACCAATACCTGGAAGCACACCACCTTCCTAGACTCAACCAGAAAGAATTAGAAATTTTGAATAAGCCTCTATCAAGTATCAACTACACAAAATCTCCCTAAAGAATAAAAGTTCCAGACCAGGTGGCCTCACCTCAGAATTCTACTGAACCTTCAAAGAGGAACTAGTACCTACATTACATAACTTTTTCCAAAACATAGAAAAAGAAGAAATCTTCCCCAACACATTCTATGAAGAAAAGACAATTAATCCCCAAGCCAGAAAAGTATATATCAATATCATTAATGAATATTGATGCAAAAATATTCAATAAGATCCTAGTAAATAGAATTTAATGACACATCAAAACAATTATACACCATGATCAATTTGGTTTTATCCCAGGGTTACAAGGTTGTTTCAATATACACCACATAAATAAAATTTTAAAAAAAGACCATGTGATTCTGTCAATTGATACAGAAATAGATTTCATAATATCCAGCATCCTTTCATGATTAGAAAAACTTTTAAAAATAGGCTTAGATGGGACATTTCTTAAACTGATAGAGGCCATCCACAGCAAACCCATGCTCAATATCATACTGAATGGAGTAAAACTGAAAGCATTTCTACTCAGATCTGGAACTAGACAAGAATACTCATTGGCACCACTGGTATTCAACATAGAAATGGAAGTCCTAGCTATTGCAATCAGACAAGAGAAGGAGATCAAAGGTATTCAAATGGAGTCAGAAGGGGTCAAACTTTTAGTTTTCGTGGATAAAATGATCTTATACGTGGAAAACTCCAGGGAGTCTACTACAAAGCTCTTAGAAGTGACCAAGGAATATAGCAGTGTCTAAGGATACACAATCAATACTTACAAATCAGTAGCTTTTGTATATACCAACGATAGTCAAGCCAATAACACAGTCAAAGAGTCTATTCCTTTTAAAGTAGTGTGAAAGAAGATGAAATACCTTGGAATTTATCTAACAAAAGATTCGAAAGATCTCTATAATGACAATCATGAAACCCTGAGAAAAGAAATAGCTGAAGATGTTAATAAATGAAAAACATAAAATGCACATGGCTGGAAAGAATCAAACACTGTTATAATGTCCATACTACCCACATCAATCTACAGATTTAATGCAACTTCTATCAAAGCACCAATGTCATACTTTAAAGAACATGAAAAAAAAAAAAAGAACATGAAAAAATAGTACTTCACTTTATATGGAATCAGAAAAAACCTTGAATAGCCAATACATTACTTAGAAATTAAAACAAATCAGTAGGCATCATTTTACCAGACTTCAGGTTATACCACAAATCTGTAGTGATGAAAACAGCATGGTACTGGCACAAAAATAGAGATGATGTAGATATATGGAACAGAATAGAGGATCCAGAGATGAACCCAGCCACATATCATCGTTTGATCTTTGATAAGCCCTACAAAAGCGTATGTTGAGGAAAAGATTCCCTATTTAACAAATGGTGCTGGGAGAACTGGCTAACAACCTGTAGAAGACTGAAACTGGACCCTCACCTTTCACCACTAACAAAAATTGATTATCTCTAGATAAAAGATTTAAACTTTAGACATGAAGCTATAAAAATACTAGTAGAGAGTACAGAAAAAACACTTGAAGATATTGGCCCAGGAAAATATTTTATGAGGATGATTACCCCACCACCACCACCACCATCGGCAATTGAATGAACACCAGAAATATATTACTGGGATCTGATCAAGCTAAAAAGCTTCTGCACTAAGGTCACTGCAAGTAAAGCAAACAGACAGCTTTCAGAATGGGAGAATACTTTTGTAGGTTATGTTTCTGACAAAGATCTGATAACTATAATCTGCAGAGAACTCAAATTTATCAATCAGAAAGAACAAACAATCCTATTTCTTTGTGGGCAACAGACTTAAACAGAAACTTCTCTGAAGATAAAAGACAAATGGCCAAAAAACACATGAGAAAATGCTTATCATCTTTAATCATCAGAGAAATGCAAATCAAAATCACTTTGAGATATCACCTAACTCCAGTAAGATTAGCCCACATCCCAAAATCTCCAAAGTGCAGATGTTGGCGTGGATGTTGAGAGAGGGAAAAAAATTCTATACTGCTGGTGGGATTACAAACTAATATAGCCTTTTTGGAAAGAAATATGGAGAATTCTCAAGTAACTAAATGTGTACCTACCATTTGATCCTGCAATATCATTACTAGGTATCTACCCAGATGAACAAAAATAATTTTACAACAAAGACATTTGCACCAGAATGTTTATTGCAGCCCCATTCATAATTTCCAAGTCATGTAAGCAGCCCAAATGCCCATCAACCCATGAATAGATTAACAAATTGTGCTACATGTATACCATGGAATACTGTGCAGCTATAAAAAAGAGAGAGACTTTATATCTTTTATGTTTACCTGGATGGAGCTGGAACATATTCTTATTACTAAAGTGTCTCAAGCATGGAGGAAAAAGGTATCCAATGTACTCAATACTATTATGAAACCAATATATAATTGTTTACACATTAATATGAATGATAAAACACAAATATATTCCATAAAGAAGAAGCAGAGTGGAGGGAAGGGGAGAACAAGAGGGGAGGGCAAGTGGAAAGAGGGTATTTGTTGGGATCTTACCTAATGTGCACAAAGCAAGGGTACATTTCAAAACAACTAAGAGTATATTATAAATACCTTACCACAAAAAAATAAGTAGGTGAGGTGATGGTTATGTTAATCAATTTGATTTAAGCATTCCACATTATATATCAAATCATCACATTGTATCCCATAAATGTATACAATTATGATTTAATAAAATTAAGTTTAAAAAGAGATACTTAGACAAATAGATAACTATTGTATCTATTTGTCTATGTATTGCTCTAGCATCACAATCAATCTATCATCACATATACCTAATCAATTTCTTTGATGTCTGTATTTGTATCTTCTTTAATTTATTTTATGGCAAAAAAAGTAGATGTCATCCTGGTTGCTCAAACTTAGGAATGTATCAAATACCATTGAATTGTATACTAAATTGGTGGGCTAAATGGTATGTGAATTATTTCTCAATGTTTTTTAAAAAGGTTAATGCATATTTATATCAGTCTCATTCCTACTGATAAAATCTGAAATGATGGTTAGCATGTAGCTCATTCCTAAGCCCACTGTGGACAATATTAATAGCATTTGAATTGAGAGCATGACCTTGTCATTACATTCTTCCCCTTGAAGACCTGGCAGACCCAGCAACACAAGGATAATAAAGTAGTCTTGGCCATGTATCATGACTTCATTGAAAATAGTAGGGATGAGAGGGAATTCTATAGAGGAGGAGCAGCAATCTTCCTAAGCAGGTAGTATGGTAGAAACTTAAGCACATTAGGCAAATAAACCAGGTTTTAGATCCTGACTCCACCAATTTACTATGTAACCTTAACAGTAGCAAACCAATGGAGTGGGTCAGGGACATGTGAAAACAAACTGTCCCTCCCCACCCATTAATAGGTGATTAACAAGTTATCTGACCCCTCTCAACTTCAATTTCTTCATCTGTAAAAGGGAGTAATACAAGCATCACCTCAAAGCGTTATTATGAAGATTAAATGAGATAAATTCATATAAAGCACTTAAACCAATGCCTGCCACATGGTAAGTGTTTGATATATATTAGCTATTATATTTACTATTCTTATTGAGGTGAGACTGAAGTAAAATAATATAAGAAAAAGTAAAGCACTCTCAACTTTGGAGTCAGACATCTCTGTTGTTTTGACCTTCAAAGTCATTTCATGTATTGAACCTTAGCTCCTGTGTAATAATAAAGATAATTGTCTTCTTTTGGAGACATTTTTGAGTATAGACACTGGAATCCATACCACATAGGTTTTCATACTGGCGTTATCAATTACGGGTTATGTGACCATGAACATTGTTTTGTTTAACTTTCTTATACTTGAGTGTCCTCTTCTGTCAAGTTGTAGTAATGAAAATACTACCTTACCTCATGCCAATGCATGAGGAATTACTAAATTAATCCATGTAAAGTACTTTGAGCAATGCCTAGCATAGAGTAAGTACTCAATGAATGGTAACTATTTTTATGAAGGAATCAAATGAGATCTTTAGCTGTTCATATGGCAGATCTTCAGTAGATCATGGCTCCCCTCATCACACAGCACCAGGTCAAGGTTTCTTTGAACTTACAGATAAAATGTTCCAGACTGAAGAGTCCCCCATGGTAAGTAGAATTTTCTGGCAGTCACAATACTACCATATGATGAGTACAGTGTGTCCCAAAGGTCACCATACATATGTTCACACATAGAGTATTATCTGCCTGCAAGATGATTGCCTGTTCTCCCAAGAAAATACCCCATTCGGAGCAGTAGAAAAAGAACTCCTTCGCATATGGACTATTTAATCTTCAATTTTAGAATGGTTTAGGGAAAATATCTACTCCTCCTCAAAACTATCTTTAGATTTGGAAACAAATGTTATTGAGTTCCCTACCCTAGGTTAGGTGCTTTCTTTTATCTTTGCTTCCACTATTTTTTCCATCTAAACATACATTTTTCAATTAAACAAAAATCCTTGTTTAACCTTTGTAACATCTCTGTGACTTTAAAACTCTTTATTAAATAGAAATTCAAAATTATGATAGCATTTTTGCTGTTTGCATATTAAACAGAAGTGGTATAAGTGCATAATAACATCCATTCATTAATTCATTCATTCATATAACTGATGTGCCAAGTATTATTTTGTGCTCCAGGGATTCAGAAATGGACAAAATACACAAAATTCCCACACTCATGGAGCTTCTATGCTAACAAAGGAGATAGATAAGCATAAATATCCAATTATAATACACTTTAATATAAAAAGACACACACATAGTTCTTACCCTGGTATAGCAATGCAAAACAGATGCTTCCTTGATTTCCACAGGTATTAGCAGTACATTAAACTCATGAGTCTCTTTGCTACTGCAGTAACTAAAATGTTTTTACATTAATTTTCTTCCGAGAATAATGTTTTAATGAACATAGAAGTGCAGGTATCTCTTTAAGACACTGATTTTATTTCCTTTGGGTATATACCCAGAAGAAGAATTTCTGTTTCATATGGTATTCTTATGGAGCATCAGTTCTCAACCTGTGGGTCACGACCCCTTTGGGGGTCAAACGACCCTTTCACAGGGGTCTCCTAAATACATCCTGCATATCAGATATTTATATTAAAATTTATGACAGTAGCATAATTAGAGTTAGGAAGTAACAATGAAAATAATTTAATGGTTGGAGGTCACCACAACATGAAGAACTGTATTAAAGGGTTGCAGCATTAGGCAGGTTGAGAACCACTACTATAGAGGAAACTCCATACCATTTTCCAAAATGACTGTACTAATTTACATTCTCACTAACAGTATAAAAGTGTTCTCTTTCTCCACACTCTTACCAACATTTATCTCTTTTTGATAAAAGCTTCCCATTTGCAACGACATGGATGAATCTGGAGGGGATTAAGCTAAGTACGATAAACCAGAAACAGATAAAAATACTGCATAATTTCACTTATATGTGGAATCTTAAAATGTCCAATACACAGAGCCAGGAAGGTGAGGGAAAATCTTGGTCAAAGGACACAAATTTGTAGTAATGTTGAATGAATAAATCTAGAGATCTATTGTACAGCATGAGGTCTATAGTTAACAATGCTGTACTGTATGCTAGAAACATGATAAACGAGTAGATTTCAGATGCTCTCACCCCTGAAACAAACATAGAACTATGAGAGGAAATGGTTGTTTAATTTATATGACTATAGTAATCATTTATCTATGAATACATATATCAAAACATCTATCATGTTGTATAACTTGAATATGTGTGCTAAAAATTTTTTCTCCAAAGATATTCTTATTCTCTCACTAATGGAATTTGTAATAAGATTTTTAAAAACTGTCTAGTAAGGGTGGCTCCTGTGGCTCAAAGGAGTAGGGGGCCAGCCCCATATGCCAGAGGTGGTGGGTTCAAACTCAGCCTTGGCCAAAAACCACACACACACACACACACACACACACACACACACACACAAAAAAAAAAACTGTCTAGTAAAAGATGACAAAATTGTCATCTTGTCATCTTTCTGTCATTGAAAAAGTTGGATTTGAAAACAGTTTAGATGATATCTGCTGCATACAAGAATCTCATCTTACCTAAAAGGATAAAAATAGAATTCAGAGTGAAGGGATGGGCATCTGTAATCCAGGTAAATGGAAATCAGAAAAAAAAGCAGGGGCAGCAATTTTATTTGCGGATACACCAGGCTTTAAACCAACAAAAGTAAAGAAAGACAAAGAAGGTCAGTTCATATTTGTTAAGGAAAACACTCACCATGGTGACATGTCAATTATTAACATTTATGCACCCAACCTGAATGCTCCTCAATCTATAAGGGAGACCCTAACAGACATGAGCAATTTAATATCTTCCACCACCATAATAGTTGGAGATTTTAATACTCCTTTGGCAGTGTTGGATAGATCCTCCAATAAAAAACTAAGCAAAGGGGGGTGGAGGCAAGTTTGATGACTGGAGCCAGCTTTCCACAGAGGTTCACATCCAGAAGGAAAGTTTAAGGCCAGAGGTTTAGCAATTAAGCCAATGGTTTGGAGCTGAGCAAAGAGAGAAGGTTGAAGAATGCACATCAACCCTGCTGAGGCAAGCTGTGACCTCAAGGATGCAAATAAAAGGTACAAAATCTGTCGCCAAGTGGATGGGAATTCCCTGCCCCATGAGAGGGGCTCACAGTACTCCATACAAACAAGAGAGCAGAGTTCAATCATCCTCCCATTTTATCCTATAGGAGAAACCCTCTGAAAATCAAACCTACTTCCCCTACTAGGGTGCCATGGCTCTCTCCTGCCAGGCATAAAACTATATAAAATTGTATATATTCTCTACCTGCAATTCTGAACTCCCAGCACTCCCCTCCACTCTCACCCCAAGGTCTGGAAGCCTGTCCCCCATGGAATCCAAATTCTTGGGTATTTTCTCAAGATATATGAACAGGGTATGAACTGCTGCTGGTCAGTGCTGATTATGCGGCACAGGAAGACAGTCAGCTGAGAGGAACCATACAGGACTAGTGGTGCCCCAAGGCACAGAGCAGCAGCCATGGCAGGAACAATAGGGCTCACACCCCTGGGGATATTTCAGAGTCACACCCCCTTTCTCTCTGGGCAACCAGAGGAGGCCAGGAATCTTCTCTGGTGGCAGCCACTGGTGGGACAGATCTGGGATGGAAATGCAGGCCCCATGAGTAAAGCATATGCCTGAGGTGGTATCAGCCTGGGCAGAGCATGGGGAATGGAATACGCATGTGCAGAGACAGCAGACTTCCAGGGTGGGGCTGACCCAGAGGACCACTATACTGAGCCTAAGACACACCCAACCCTCAGAGGATCATAGCTGAGACAAAGGTGGGTGGTCAGAGGCTAAAACCGACAGCAAAATCTGAGCTTAACTGGCCTGCCCCACATCAAAGAGCAGCTGAGACCAAGCACCAGCACAGACTGGGGCTGAGTCGCAGTTTCTGTGAACTCAAACGTCTGATCCACAGGGGAACATAGTTGGTACAGAAACAAATTCTGCAAGTTGTTCTGTTCTATCAACAACATCAATCAGGGGTGGGACTGAAACTGAGTGAAGTGCCCCAGCCCCAATTAAGCACTCAAGATTGTCAGGCCCACCTTCCCCTGCCAGGTAGTGGCAGAGAGCAGTAGCCTCACTGAGAAGAAATAGATCTCCCTGTGACTCAGGAAGCTGCAACCCCCTAGAGCATCTGCTCATTGGAAGGAACTGAGTCACAGCCCTGCAGAGTTATCAGTGACTGGATGTGACAGAGGTGCAAGGTGGGGAAGGAGGCATCAACCTTCCCAGACTAATTTATTTGATGGTGATTCCTTCTGACCTCACAGAGCACTGGAGTAAGTCATACTTGAGTTGCCAGCAGACCCTTGGTATCTAGTTGGTGGAGACCTTTTGAACTCTCCCACCTGAGACACGTGCTTGCTGAGAAAATTGATTTGAACCTCTTGAATTTGGCCAATCACCTCAGGACTAACCAAGTGTTACCCTGGGTGTGTGGTTCTTGGAAGGTTTGATTTTCCACATCCAATTGTTGCCTGTGGGAGGCGGGTGACTTAATCAATGGTATTTCTCCACAGCTGAGACTTCATCCCAGAGTAACTAATTCACTAGGGTCGGACAGAGACCAGCTGAAAACCAGACAGAGCCACTTAGCCACACCACACCAAGCAGGTCACCAGTTTCTCAGGCCATAGCACTGTACAGGTCCTTGGAAAAGCTCCAGGGGAATAGATACAGATACAAGTCCTAGCTTTTGGGCAAAGGGCTGGTTAACCACTACTCCTGGAGCCCCCAAACCATCTTCTCTTTATCTGTTCATCTAGTCTAATGGTGTGACATAATCATGGGGTGGAATTGGCAGAAAAACTCCAGTAACATGAATAACCAGAGGAGATCAACATCCCGCCTCCCAGGAAAGATATGGTAGATGCAATTGAAGATCCCATTCATAAACAGATGGCCAAGATGTCAGAAATCAAGTTCAAAATTTGTATTGCAAATGAGATTAATAGAATGGAGGAAAAGTTGGAATTAGAAATTCGAGGACCAATTCAAATGTTGTCTCAAGAATTTAACGAGTTCAAAGACAAAATCACCAAAGATTTTGACACACTGAGACAAAAATTTGCAGACCTCAAAGATCTGAAAAATACAGTAGAATCCCTCACTAACAGAATGGACCAAGCAGAAGAAAGGATTACTGACATTGAAGACAAATCTTTTCAACACTCCCAAACTCTCAAAAAGGAAGACAAATGGAGAGCAAAAATAAATCATTCTCTCAGAGAGCTCTGGGATAATGAGAAAAAAAACTAATATTTGCCTCATAGGAATCCTTGAAGGTGACAAAGTGGCTTTGCAAGTCACAGAGACTCTTCTTCATGAAAATATGAAAGAGAACTTTCCAGACATGCCAAGAGATTCTGAAATTCAGATAGCAGACAGTCTCACAACCCCAGCATGACTCAACCCGAATAAGACATCCACCAGGCACATCATAATTAACTTCATTAAATATGAAGGAGAAAATTCTGAAAGCAACCAGACATAAGAAAACCATTACCTACAATGGGAGAATATTAGAATGACAGAAGATCTCTCTGCTGAAATCCTTCAAGCTAGAAGAGGGTGGTCATCTAATTTTAATCTCCTAAAACAAAATAACTTTCAACCCTGGATCCTGAATCCAGCTAAATTGAGTTTTATTTATGAGGGAGAAATTAAATACTTTAATGGCATTCACATGTTGAAGAAATTTGCCTTAACTAAACCAGCTCTACAGGATATTCTCAGACCTATCCTCCATAATGAACACCACAATCCTTCACCACAAAAATAAACTCACTCAGAAACTTTTGATCAAACTCCAACTTCCACAGTGGCAAAGAGATTAAAAATGTCCACTAGACTTTTGAAAATATTGGTACCCAAAATTCCACCAGGGTTATCAATATTCTCAATTAATGTGAATGGCTTAAATTGTCCTCTAAAGAGGCACAGGTTGGCTGACTGGATACAGAAACTCAGGCCAGATATCTGCTGAATACAAGAATCGCATCATATCTTAAAAGATAAATATAGACTCAAGGTGAAGGGATGGTCAAAATATATTTCAGGCAAATGGAAATCAGAAAAAAGCAGCTGTTGCAATTTTATTTGCAGATACAATAGGCTTTAAACCAACAAACGTAAGGAAGCATAAGAATGCTCACTTCATATTTGTTAAGGGTAATACTCAATATGATGAGATTTCAATTATTAATATTTATGCACCCAATCAGAGTACACCTCAATTTATAAGAGAAACTAACAGACAAGAGCAACTTGATTTCCTCCAGCTCCATAGTCAGAAATTTTAACATTCCTTTGACAGTGTTGGAAAGATCCTCCAATAAGAAGCTGAGCAAGGAAATTTTAGATTTAAACTTACTCATTCAACATTTGGACTTAACAGACATCTACAGAACATTTCATCCCAACAAAATTGAAAACCAATTTTTCTCATCAGCCCATGGAACTTACTCCAAAATAGATCACATCTTAGGTCACAAGTCTAACCTCAGTAAATTTAAAGGAATAGAAATTATTCCTTGCATCTTCTTGGGTGACCATGGAATAAAAGTTGAACTCAGTAAAAACATGAATCTACATACTCATATAAAAACATGGAAACTAAAAAACTTTCATTCATTATGTTGAATGATAGCAAGGTCAGAGACAAGATTAAGAAAGAAATTACCAAATTTTTAGAACAAAACGATAATAAGGATAGGAATTATCAGAACCTCTGGGATACTGCAAATAACACAGAAATTTATAGCACTGCAAGGCTTCCTTAAGAGACTGGAAAGAGGGGTAATTAACAAATTAATGGAACATCTCAAACAACTGTAAAAGGAAGAACATTCCAATCCTAAACCCAGAAGAAGAACAAAAATCCAAAATTAGAGCAAAATTAAATGAAATTGAAAACAAAAAAAATTATACAACAGATCAATAAATCAAAAAGTTGGTTTTTTGAAAAGGTCAATAAAATAGATAAAACTTTGGCTACCCTAACCAAGAAAAAAAAACAAGTAAAATCTCTAATATCATCAATCAGAAATAACAAGGACGAAATAACAACAGACTCCTCAGAAATTCAGAAAATCTTTAATGAATATTACAAGAAACTTTATTCTCAGAAATATAAAAATCTGAAGGAAGTTGACCAATACTTGAAAGCACTCCATCTTCCAAGATATAGCCATAATCAATTGCAAATTTTGAACAGGCCTATATCAAGTTCTGGAATAGCTTCAACCATACAAAATCACCCTTAAAAAAAAAAAAAGCCTGGAACAGATGGTTTCACATCAGAATTCTAGCAAACCTTTAAAGAGGAACTAGTACCTATATTACTCAACCTTTTTCAAAATATAGAAAAAGAAAAAATACTACCCAAAACATTTTTTTTTATTAAATCATAGGTGTGTACATTGATATGATCATGAGGCATCATACACTAGCTTCATAGACCGTTTGACACATTTTCATCACACTAGTTAACATAAACGTCCTGGCGTTTTTTTGGTTATTGTGCTAAGACATTTACATTCTACATTTACTAAATTTGACTTATACCCTTGTGAGATGCACTGCAGCTGTAATCCCACCTTTCCCCCTCCCTCTACCCACATCCCACCTCCCTCCCCTCCCTTTCCCCCTTTCCCCAATTCTTAGGTTGTAATTGGGTTATAGCTTTCATGTGAAAGCCCTAAATTAGTTTCATAGCAGGGCTGAGTACATTGGGTACTTTTTCTTCCATTCTTGAGATATTTTACTTAGAATAATATTTTAAAGCACCATCCATGGAAACATGAAAGAGGTAAATTCTCGATCTTTCTTTAAGGCTGCATAATATTCCATGGTGTACATAAACCACAATTTATTAATCCATTCGTGGATTGATGGGCACTTGAGCTTTTTCCATGACTTAACAATTATGAATAGGGCTGCAATAAACACTCTGGTACAAATATCTTTGTTATGATGTGATTTTTGGTCTTCTGGGTATATGCCCAGCAGAGGAATTACCGGATTGAATGTCAGATCTATTTTTAGATTTTAAAATGTTCTCCATACATCTTTCCAAAAGGAATGTATTAATTTGTGTTCCCACCAGCAGTGCAAAAGTGTTCCCTTTTCTCCATATCCATGCTAACATCTCTGGTCATAGGATTTTGTGATATAGGCTAGTCTCACTGAAGTTAGATGATATCTCAAAGTAGTTTTGATTTGCATTTCTCTGATGATTAAAGATGACGAACATTTTTTCATATGTCTGGAGGCCGTGCGCTTGTCTTCTTCATAGAAGTTTCTCTTCAAATCCATTGCCCAGTCTGTGATGGGATCCTTAGTTCTTTTCTTGCTAATGCGTTTGAATTCTCTGTGGATTCTGGTTATTAAACCTTTGTCGGAGACATAACCTGCAAATATCCTCTCCCATTCTGAGGGCTGTTTGCTTGCTTTGCTTACTGTGTTCTTGACTGTGCAGAAGCTTTTTAATTTGATCAAGTCCCAGTAGTGTATTTTTGAAGCTGCTTCAATTGCCCGGGGGGTCCTCCGCATAAAATACTAGCCCAGACCGATTTTTTCAAGGGTTTTCCCTGCACACTCATCTAGTATTTTTATATTTTCATGTGTTAAGTTTAAATCGTCAATCCAGTGAGAGTCTATCTTAGTTAATGGTGAAAGGCGTGGGTCCAGTTTTAGTCTTTTGCAGGTTGCCAGCCAGTTCACCCAGCACCATTTGTTAAATAGGGAATCTTATCCCCACTGAAAGTTTTTAATTGGCTTGTCGAAGATTAAATAACAGTAAGTAGCTGCATTCATCTCTTGCTTCTCTATTCTGTTCCAGACATCTACTTCTCTGCTTTTGTGCCAATACCATGCTGTTTTGATCACTTCAATTTGTAGCATAGTCTGAGGTCTGGTAGCGTGATTCCTCCTGTTTTGTTTTTATTTCTGAGTAATGTCTTAGCTATTCGAGGTTTTTTTTTGATTCCATATAAAACGAAGTATTGTTTTCTCAAGATCTTCAAAGTATGAGAGTGGAGCTTTAATGAGGATTGCGTTGAAATTATATATTGCTTTGGGTAGTATAGACATTTTAACAATGTTGATTCTTCCCAGCCATGAGCATGGTATGTTTTTCCATTTGTTAGCATTTTCAGCTATTTCGTTTCTTAGAGCTTCATAGTTCTCTTTATAGAGATCTTTCACATCCTTTGTTAGATAAATTCCCAAATATTTCATCTTCTTTGGGACTAC